>VDFB02351004.1:0-18115 GCA_007258455.2 Sequoia sempervirens
ACACTTTGAAATAATACTTGGTAAGTGATAAAAAGAGGTTTATTAAGTGAATTATAATGAAAGGGTCCTAAAAAAGTGTGAAAGTGGGTTACAACACTTCACAACACTTTTACAAGACATCCTAGAATTCTTAATGATTCACAAGGGTCCAAGACCTAATGTGAATGTGTTGGCCACATTACAACATTAAATCTAGGAAAAATAAAGCCAGGTATATCTAGACCTCTTTTGTTTAGATCAATTTTATTTTCATCCTGGTTAGAAATGATTATGTTAGGACCATTTTCTTTTTTAAAGTATTTGTAATTTTAAAGGTGTAATTTTCCTTTTTTGTTTCCTCACTGGCCTGATTTAGTCTTCCCTCCTTTTTCCTTCGGCTGATCTATTTTTCCTGATCTTTGTTATTGCTAGTTGTTGTACATTCAATCTCCCATTGTTTGTAGTCTCCACTGCCTCTTCAGGGCTAAGTGTATTTTTATTGCCAGTTTTTTATTAATGTTATCTTGAAAAAGGCCTTCATCCCCCAAGACCTCATTATGGAAAGAGTTTCCCATTTCTTGCATTAGGGTTTTTAGGTGGTTGGTAGTTCTTTCTAAACCACCTTCTAAATTATTTTGCATATTTTCCTCTGCCCCAATTTGATTTAGGTTGTTGAAATTCCCACCATCTATAGATTCAGGTTCAGGGGGAGTCATTTACAATTGCATCCAGGGTGGGACTGCAATTATTAGTTTCTTTTGAACTATTCACAACTGTCTCAACCTCCACCAAATTCATTGAGGGGGGAGCATTATTATTTTTCCCTTTGACTTGGATAGAGCCAATGTTTTTTCTTGATTAGTCATCAATTTCTTCTAATTTTCCCTTCTTACCTGCATAGGTATCGTGCATTAATCCCTCCCATTGTTTCAATGTCATAGGTGAATGTGCCTTTTTTAATTTTAATTTCCAATACTTCAGGGAGATCAACTCTTGGGTATAATGAAACCGGCGCCCTTGCATCTGAATAGGGAAGAGATGCTTTGGTATCATCCATATAATGTTTCCATAGGGCTCCAAAAGGATCGGTATGAATTTGCATAATCTCAGTGGAGCATGTTTAATTACCATTCATCTTGGACTAGAAAGTTCCAATACCTCTTTGTTTAGGGCTTCTAGAAGCCACACCAAAGTGTCTAAGATTATTTTTCCAACATGTCAGAATTGTTTCTTTATTATTTCTTCTTGAGCTTTAGGATTTATATATAAAACTACAATCAAACCCTTTTGCACCATTCTGCAAAAATAATACTTAAACCCTATTTTTTTCTCCCACACATTATGAAACCACTAATCCATATATTTTCTTGTCAGGACCCTAGTGGAGTCCATGACCGTGAAAAATATTGTAATTTTTTGAAGCTTTTCATCCTCAATTGAAATAGCATTATCAAGCACCTCATTTGGAATTAAGCCCACTTTTTTGGGGAAGCCGAGGGGTGCTTACCTTGTTCTTCCCCTCCTGATATTTTGACATTCTAAACGCCCTTGACCACAAACTTGGCACCTTGTGGAAAATTGTTTCTTTCACCCTCGACAATGTCCCTGAAATATTTTACTTGCAAAGTCTATGCTAGCCTTTTCATGCCCATTTAACAACCCATTCAAAGGGTCCATATCACCCTCCATAATTAAGACACCGGACTCAAACTACCACACATGCAACAAAAAATGCAATCTAAACAAAAATGCAATCCAGTCACCCACAACAAGTGAAAACAAGGGAGGGAATAGAGGGCCATACCACTATACAATGACCCTCGAGCGTGGAGGAGGGCCGAGCCTCCTCCACGAAAATGTGGGAAAGCCCCTCCAATTCAGCATCATAATCTTTCACACACTTTTCCTTCATTCCCAAGCCTCCCTAGATCCTTAGAAATCATCTTGTTTCTAATTTTTATCAATCAAGGGTTTTTGGATTGATGTGACCAATCTTTAAAATAAATTCCTCATGTTGACTGTCTTAGTCAACAAAACCACCTATCTATCTTTATTGCATCTCTACATCCTGAAGTTCAATTCCATATGAAGCAGAAGAAGGTATGTGACCTTAAAGTTGCTAAATAAGAAGTTGTTAAAATAGAGGATGATTTATTATTGTCTGGTGGTACAATCAAAATCAAGTTAAAGGGAATTCAATCAAAGAATATGCGAAGGGGTATTGTAAAAAAACAAAGGAGATAAGTCTTAACTTGCACAACTAAATGTTCCAATCTTATAGTTCTAGGTCAAGAATACTTTATAGATAATAAAACGAGTAATCTTGAAGATATATCTCATAAAGTTGAATTAAATAACTTTACCTATGAAGGAGACATAATTGATTTTGACAGTTCAAGTGATGAAGAAGATTACACTCCTCATCTACCAATAAAAATTTATTGACATCCTATGTTAAACAATCATTGAGTGATATAATCAGTGCTTCCTTTACACCTATGGAGTTTGAAGTGTTCACCTTTGGGGATGTTAATGAATTATCCAAGAACATTATAGTAGGAGTAGTGGCTTATGAGCAATTGGAAGAATTTGAAAATGAAAATTATGAAAGGTGGTCAGGCAGCTTTAATGCATTATTTTGGCCAGGTAGTCTTGGTGAGGTTTTTGAAGTCAGAGACAATCCTTTATTTGTACTATGATTTTGAATTGGATGACTTGGATACACTTATTTCTACTTCTTGTGATGATCTAATGCTTGGTGATGTTAACTTCATAAATAAGAAATGTAATGAATAGTCTGAGAGAGAAATTGGACCATGGAGTGAAAAGGAAATGAAGGAAGAGAAATATGTGGGGAGTATTTCTACTGCAAATAATATTTCGTGTATTCTAATTCAAGGTTTGGGAATCTCTATGTGAATTCATCCTATCCCCCTTGCAATAAATAGAAGAAATTGATCACTCATATTCTTTATCAATGAGGATGATGAAATTGTTGAGAAAACTTATGGAGAACTTGTGGAGATGATTTCAAGGTGTAAGAGCTCACATTGGCCAGAGACAATAGTGATGTCCATGCCTTTCAATCACAAATCAATCCTAGTCTAGAATTATATTGGATACACTCATCCTTTATTCCAATCAATGAAGAAATGAACCAAGATGATATATTGTTTGAAGTAATGCATAGATATGTGGTTAGCAACGTGCAAAATTATGTCCAATAAATTATAGAAATATATGATACTAAGTGGTTGTTTGGTGATGAAGCTACACACAATTAGTCTTCTTTGGAGTTGCATACTATTTTTGAGTATGCAAGTGCTACATGGGTACACCTTCCTCTTCTACAAGGGATCATACTTCTCATAGTCTGTTAATTTTTTTGCTTGAATAACCTTGAGCATCTTTGGTAGTAGGGTTTCATGCCCTATACATATTTTAAAATTTTGTTGTGTTGTTAGTTTAGGTTCTTTTTCTACTTTATTATGTTTTTGGCTTGCTCTGGTTCCTCCTCTCCAATGCATCTAAATCTATTTCCCAATGGATTTTAAGCACTGGTCTACAGTTAAGTTCCTGGATTCCTTGCTTCATATTTTGCAATCCTCGTCCCTAGATAGAGCCAATTGTTTCCATAGTTTTTGTCATCCCCTCAAAACCATGCTCACCTCAAATAAATTTTTTCTTTGGTCCTAAGTGTTTTCCTCCTAAGGTTTTTGAACCTATGTCAAGTCCTACCCTAGTTGTCACAAACCTATTTTTTCTCAACGCTTCAAAATTAAGCCTAAAGTTGGTCATTGTATCAGTTCTTGTGAAGTTCTAAATATGACATTGGAGTTTGAAGTGGTTCACAACCTTGGCAAATGTTGACTGAAGGAAGAAAGAGTTAATGTTCAAGTGAAGATACCATAGTTTCAAAGATTTTAAAAGGGTTCAAAACCTTTGTCGTTCTTGACATGGTTTCAAAATTCTATCCTATTTCCGATGATAAAGGATTTCTTTTAAGTGGCAACATTTTCATTGGTTTTGGGCCCCCCTTCTTGGATCACTTGGGTTTTCAGAACTTCTTAATATTTTTCCTTAAATCAAAGTGTTCAAGTGGAAAATAAAATGGTTTCCAGAACTCTGTCGGATTCCAACAGGGTTCTCAAAACCTCTTTGGGACCCAAGGTGAGTTACATACATTATTCTTAGAACTGCCATCTTGCATTTGAAGATTCCTATTTAATCTGATACATAAAATGGAAATATGATACATTATAGAAATAACATGAAGTGAAATCATAGATCATCCAACATTCATCATATAACATGAAGATTTAAAAACATAGAAATCGATATATATAAATATATTATATCAAAAAGAGGAGATGCAAGTACAAGATTTTATGCACCAAGAGTGAATATGAAGATGCAGATGCCTTCCACAACTTCCTAAATTCTCTCTATTTGTTCAAGTTAGAACAATTTTTCATTAAATTCAACAAAATAAGAAAAGGTCTCCATCACATTCCTCTCTAGTCTAGCACACAATAGAGTAACAACTTGTTTGACTTCCTCATTTCAGAGAGCAGTGGCAATGCAAATATTGCCTCCTACCAAGCTTTCTTGTGAGTACTCACTTAGATTTCCCAAGGTGGTTCCACACTAGCTATGTATGCTAGCCTCACCAGACACTCAGCAGCTCTGATGTCCCATGTGAATTTTCTAGAAGCCCAGATGATATACAAAAAACACTCTAGGAGTGTAGAGTTATGGATGTGGAATTGTGCAAAGAAGTTCTCCCATATAATCCTTATTATTACCCCTTCTTCCACATCATTTATTATAAGGAATACCTCCCTCAACCGATTTTCTACCATCTTCCTCACAAAACTACATTCTACACCTTCAATAACAAGGAAATCACCTTTTGAAGTTGCATCACTCATAGTGCTTGACATTTTGAGAATGAAATTGAGATGTGTAGAATGAAGTAAGTTATGTTGGATTTATAGAGAAAGGAAATGGCTCTCATAGCTGTGAGATAATCCATGGGGATATTTTCTTAGTAGAAACTAATGAGCAAGGATTTTGTCGAATGCTTTAAATTAAATGAACACAGCGAATGATGTGATGAGATTGCTAGATTCCTGGTTGGCTAAGCTTTAGTGTTAATTTAAATATGTTAATTAAATTTGTTCACATGCATATGATCACTAGTGGATATGTAATTAAATGCAAAATTTGGAAGTTGGAGGTTCTCACACGTATAGAAAGCCATGAGGCTTGCATACAAGAAAAAATGACACATTAGCCTATTAAAATCAAATTGATATGTGTAATGTAATATGACATTTCTAAAAAGAGTCATAAATACTTACAAGGCTGAGCTAAGAAAGAATTGGGTAAAAATTTATGAAACTCCCACTTGGAAGATGACAATTACAATAACTGAAAAGGCTCAAGACTGATAATCCATAAATATGTAATTAGAGGACATTATAGGGGTCCGAACTTTGATTTCTGATTACACTATGATGTAAGGGAAAACAATAAGGATCATTGTAATGCACTAGTTTTTCATAAAAAAAATCATTGTCTGTGAATATTGGAGATATGGATATAATATTAATATTTATGTTTAAGTGTTTGAACTTATCTAAATGTGTATTCTTGCCTTCGTGAATTGAATGCTTATTGATGTTATTATTTTCTAGAACTAAGTGAGGCTCTATCTAAAGATCATTTATTTGTTGTTGATGACTTAATTTATGAATTGAAGTGTTAGTAATATTTGTTTCAAGTCCTGTCACATTGGTATCATAGTTATGAACCAATGTTATTTATGTCTTTCTTGCTTTCTAGTAAAATTCATACATAGTTTTGAGTTCGTACTTTCAAGATCTTATTGAAAATCCAAGAGGGAGAAGTACCTCGCTAAAATTCAGAGGAATATCACTAATTAAATGGTGATCTCTCCAACTATTTGTTTCTCATTTATCTTTATTTCTAGGCACTATAGAGTCATACTGAGTTAATCTTTAAAAAGACAAATCTGTCAACCAACAAAATATTAATTAGTTCTATACGTATGCATATGTACATACATGATACATATATATACAAAGTTGTGGATTCCGATACTGGTTCGAATTTAGAGATTTGCTTCATGGATTCAGCTAAATTTATTTTTGGAAGTTTGAGTTCATTTTAAATTCATTCTTAGAGAAAACAAACATACATATATATAGATATTGAATTAGGATTAGAATATCACATAGCATCATAAATAGAAAAAATCTAGAGTATTAAATTCTTTGTAATGTTGGTTTCATCTACTTCATTCCTTATTACATTCCTTCAACTTCTTCAACTTCTATCTTCCTGGTGAAACAACCCGACCACTAAAACCTTGCTAGAGATAGATTTTTATTAAAATCCTTTCATTATCAGTCAAGTGCCCTACCTTTCTATAGTGGTCTAGTGTCATATGTACTATTAGGAGATACTAACTTTACAATTTTCTCTGCAACTTTACCTAGACTTGACCAAAAAATATCTAACTTGCTAACCCATACTTCTGGCCTTGAAATCCTTCTTATAGAAAATAAAGGAGCAAACAAGCATCGAGCCAGAAAGTACCTTTCATTTCACATGCTTTTCTTCACAAAACTCTTGAGGACAGTAGCTATACCTTCTTTATTTATCATCCTCACATGCATATTCATGCATCCTACAATTACAATAGTATCCATGGGGCCTCTTACACAAGCTACAACAATCACAAAAAGTGTAGGCCCCTTTATATCATGTTTGGACTACAAAACCCTCAAAAATAGGGTAATCAGGCTGTATGCAAAGAAATGAAGCTTTCTAACTCAAATCAATGCCTTAAGCCCTCAAATCAGATTCAAATCAAAGCTAACACATATCTTCACACTGAATTGATTTCACATCAAAATATGGCTGCGCATGTGATCGTACAGTGCTGCATAACAGGAAAAATACAAAATTTTGAAGAAAAACATAGATTTTCGAATGTCAAGAGCTTGTATTTTAAATCCTCAATCATCAACAACCATTACAATGATCACTTTATGCCTTTTAAAGGCATTTACATGTCAACCACTGAACAACCACCTCTACAACTGACTTTTTAATCTTTTATGATCACATGAAACATAAAACACACTAATTTCAAGGTTGTTAACATCACTATTGAAATGTTTTAATTTTTTGACCTTTCAAACATTAAAAGTACATCATTAAATTAATTATGTAATGGCATAAAAATTAAAAACATCATGAATTAATTATGTAACCACATTGATCAAAATTCAAGCAGATTGAACCACATCGATCCAACATGGCATCCAATTGAGATGGCCATACACCTACGATAATTGACTCGCAGGGCCCCTATCATCTAGCCGACAAGGAACTCGTTCAATCATGCCATTCCCTAGAACTATAGATTCCCTCCTAAGGCCCCCCCACTTGTAGTGACCCCCCACCCAGGGCCCATCTCTATATCCTCCCATCCATGGAAAATAGGGGAGTCCCAACCCCACCACCTAGGCTTCACCACTAGCAGGGCTTCGTTCACCACATGAGAAAACAACCTTGAGGCAAATAGGTTGGTCCCGAAGGGCATGAGTGGCTGCGAAGTATAGGGTGATGGGAAAATCCTTGATGGCAGGGTTTGCATATAGGATGGTGGGGTCTTCCTTGGGTGGTGGGGTATGCCTTGGGTGGGAGGCATGTTATGTATAGAATCTGGTTGGTCAACTACTCAATTTTATGCACGTAACATGCCTACCCAAGCTTCAAATAGTAGGGGCCCTGAATCAGCTATCTGTGTGGGAGGGAATCATAGGGGGAATGGATGGGATAAGTAGTTACTAAACTCTTCTCATCTGGAAAAGAAAAAACAACGGGGTGGGTGGAGTGAGAGGAATGGCGGGGAGGGATTGAATATCATTTTTTCCTTCCAACTTATTTCCTTTGGTTAATCGACTCAAGGCCCTTTCATTATAAGGGGTTTTAAGGCATGAGAGGTAGGAATTGGTTATGAGGGAGGAGAGATGATCCCATATGATTAAAGGGGCAGTGTGTTGTTGTAAGGGAATTAGTTTGAACTTGTCCCTTTTGGCTGGGGTATCATCCTTACCTCCCATTGTGATGATGGAACTAATTTTGGGAAGGGGACAAGAAGAAGCAATCTGATTCCAACTATAGTTCCCTCCCACCCAAGTCATCGAGAGAAGAAGAGAGAAGAAGTTGTTTGAACCCAAAGGAAGGGTTGGGGGGGGCTACGCCATTAATTGAACACCTTGGATTTGAGAAGCTAAAGCCCTTCAATTGGAGGAGCTTTAGAGAAGGATCAACTGATTGTCAGAAGTCCAATCCCCACCCCAAAGAAGAGAAAGAAGGAATGCTAAAATTTATCCTGAAGGAAGGGATTTCCCTGGCCGGATCTAAGAAGTTGCTACCAGATCGATTTAATAGATAAGTTTCCCCCAATTAGACTACACCCCCATTGTTTGTTTGCACCCTTGTAGCTGGAATAGTTGCTTTCATTTCCTAGTTGGTCCCCCCTATTGTGGAATCCATAAATCTAACCCACTCCCTTCGGGAAAGACCCCCTTTCGACCTTTGATCTGGTTATAGCAACCGATCCAATTAGACTACTGATCATGAAGTACCTTATACATGTCTTATCCATTGCTAAGGGGAAAGAGGCATAAAGGAGGGAATCTAAGATAGAAATATGGTCTCCAACTACCAGGAAATAGATTAATGATCTGATTGGACTACTAATCAAATACGTCTTATCAATCAAGGGACAAAAGGGATACTGAACTGAAAGGCTCTTGATTTTAAAGGTAGGCTTATTTATCCTCCCACCCAAGGCAACTACACCGACCATATATGTCTTACACATCGAATAGGGCTTCACCAACTACCCTAGCTTCACCACTAGGGCTTCTTTATTAGGCATATAGGTCAATGGGGTCGAGGCGAATAGGTTGGGAGTGAAGCGCATGGTTTGTGGGGTGAGGAATATATGGTCGATAGTGAAGCAACTCATAGCCTTCCACCCACCCTTCAAGACCGACCTATTCGCCTTGGCGTACCAAGGGTACCCATCAACCTAGCCCTTCAGGACCAACCTATTTGCCTTAGGTCAGTACAACTTCAATACCGACCTATTTTCCTTAGGTGGGGTTGGTACCATCCCATTCACCCTTGGTTTAGGAGCCTTGGTTGGTGAGGTCTTCCCAGAAAGTAACCCACCAAACATAAGGCGAATAGGTCAGTCCCGAAGGGCTGGTCAGTGGGGTTGGGACCAAATATTTGTAGACCCCACTGGCCATGTCCTTTGGGACTAACCTGAGGCATATCTATATCCTCCCACCCCTCAGTCCTGAAGGGCATGATCGGTGGGGTCTTCCTTATGGGTGGTGGGGTACGTTTTATATAGTAGTGGGAGGATAGTTGAGATGGGCCTTTGAAAGAAGCCTTGGTTAGAATTTAGGCATAAGCCTTGGTGGTTAGAAGTGCATGTTGGAATTTAGGTGAAGGCCTAGTAGTGGTGGAGCCTAGTTCGGTGGGGTTGGGATTGACCAAAGGCAGGTATGGATGGTGGGGTTGGGGCCTAGGATAGTGAGGTGCACCTTATGGATGGTGGGTTTGTTGGCTCTGACCCCACTGACCATACCTACCTAGGATGGTGGGGTACATCTTGGGAGGGCCCCTAAATTCTATGGTAGGTGAGGTAGATGTCATTGTTTCAAAGAATCAATGTCTAATCTAAGAGAATCGATCTCTAATGTATCAAATTGATCTCCACTTCCTCCTCCCACCCACCCCTAGCTTATGGTACTCATCTGACCACTCCCGAGATAGGGTGGAAACAATCTATAGTCCCACACTCAACCAATGCAAAGTAACCCACTGACCATACTCGCATTTCATCAATTGGGTTGGGATCGACCTATTCACCTTAGGTCAAGGGTGAAAACTATCTAGAGTCCATAGTCCCACACTCGACCAATGAGAAGTAACCCACTGACTATAAGGAAAATAGATTAGTCTTGAAGGGTTGGTCAATGGGGTTGGAACTAACCTATTCACCTTAGGTCAAGGTCGGATATATACTCTGCTCCCTATATATCTACATATGGAAATGGCTTATACCAACTACATATATATATATAGTAGATAGTGGATATCTGTACTACTATATATACAGGGCTCCCATAGCTTTTCTGCTCCACTGGCCTATATATCCAGGGGCGATGGATATATTGACTAATATATAGAGTAGAGCCTAGTCTCCTCCTATTTCCTGCTGAATCTAATTGAGCTCACCTAGAGCTAGAGTCTAGCCTAGTTTGTAGTAATGGATGGGATTCGATCGATCGATTCAAATGTCGATGCACATCATGTACATAATATGGTTGAAAACAAACCATATGCACAATTTTGGTGACTCTAACATGCCCTACACCCCCCAACTATAGCCTAGAAAGGGGCCCTATCTATAGTTGATGGAAGATCTAGAATATATACATAATATGTGTGATGGAATCAATCAATCAATTCCAATTCCAATAGCCAATGCTTGCATTGCAACCCTAATGGATGGCCTGAATCTATCAGAGCTAGGGGCAAGCATCAATTCCCTTCTGAATGGATAGATCAAGCCTTTATTCCAGTGGGACTGAGTTACCCATTCCGGATCATTAGATGGATCACCTGGTGGAATAAAGGAATTTTGGTCATTCCTCTCCTACCCTTCATATACAAACCTCCTCCTTGATTTTCCTGGTTGCACCTTCCTCGAATTCCCTATATCTATAATTGGTTTGGAGAAAGATTGGAATCTTTGGAGGTAGGTAGACACATCGAGAGAAGGTTCCCTCTAGATTTTGTTCCCAGCTGCAATGAATTGTCATATCTAAGGCTTGTCCATGCATGAGAGCTGCACCACAAGATCGACTCCTAATTATCTTCATTTTAAGCAAATCAGGTTGGTTGTCATCACCCTTCAAATAGTAGGGGGTCCAATTCCCTGTAGTTAACTATTCAACCCAGTAGTTTCTTCCTATTAGTGAGCATATCTTTGATGTGCCTCACTCCTCCCTTCATCAGAAGTATCATATCACGTATTATGTTGAGGTATGTGAAGACCCTCCCCCCTTTGAATCAAAATGTAGCATTCTTCCCACAACTAAACTATAGAAGGAAATTATAGTTCCTCGGTCAATTTCCAACTAGAATTCCCCACCTATATCACCTGAGTGTGCTTGAGGAGATAGTGGCATAACATGCCCTGCATAGTTTGAACTATAGATGGCAATAATGGCATCTACCTTTGTGACTAGAATTCCCACCTGTAGCATGGGGTGGGGGGAGGTAGAAATGTTGGGCCCCTGTGGGGATGGGTTGGAGGATATAGGGTAAGTCAGGGGCTGTTAAGGTCATTATATTGCTTATGAATGTAGGTTTCTAAATGGAAGTGGGGGGAATCATAGTTCCCCAGATTGATTCTCGCCCATAGAATAGTAGGGAAATTCAACTATAATAGCTCCATGCACACATGAACTGTATACCCTACTAATGCCCTATGGGCCTAACATGGGTGGGCACCCTGGAATTCTAGTTCTTGAGAAAGGTATAGTTTGAAACAAGGTGTATGATTTCTAGAATCCAATCTCCTCTATCTCGTCGAGACCCAACCTTATATTCTATAGTTTATGGCAGGTTCATACTATATATGTAACCTGAGTGGCCCCCCTAGGCTAATAGGATAGTGGGGTTTTGGGCTACTATAATGGATATATAGTATAGTGAATTGGTATTCATTCAAGGCCTAACACATTAATCACCTTTCATTCCTATAGCTTAGTTGTAGTCACTTAGGGGGAACTCGGTTGTTCCATAGTTTTAGTTTAGTTGAAATAGCTAAAGAGAAGAGGGTGGTTGTGTCGTGTCGACCCTTAGAATAGTAGGGTATGCCCGTGGTTAGTTCAGTGTGTACCATTTAGTTGGTGGGTTGAAGCCATGGGGACGAAATGGGAATGGTGTTTCAATCAACTGAATAGTTCAATGGGTTCAACAAGTTTAGGTGAGCTCCGGTCACACATAGAATCAGACATAGAATGGTGTACTAGCCTTTTTAGAGGGAGATTTCACAACACCCTATCTCGTACTGGAACTATGCCCCCCATAATTAATCTACCTCCACTATAATCTCCCTCCCACCCTGCCCACACACACTATAATCCCCCCACATGAACTATAGTTCCAAGTGTGCTTGAGGAATAGCTATATCCTCCCACCTAGCCTTGCTAGGAATTCCCCTCACTTCCATTTATCAACCTGCTAGCCCCAGGTATCTAGAATTGGAGCCCCTACTATTCTAATGGGTGTCCCAGGGTTAATTCGCATGTAGAATCAGACCCTATAATTCTATGGCAGAGCGGATGGAATGGTGTATTGGTAGTTCTAGTTCTCGCTAATTCTATTTCAATCAATAGTGACTATCTTTTTGAGTAGTGGGCAACACCCTACTATTCTAAGGGTCAGGGGTTCAATCCAATGGTTCACTGTCAGAACTTTAGTGGGTGGGTGGGTGGGAAATTGGTTGTTCTTGCTAGGGGGTGGGAGGATATAGGGATAGGCCTTGGGTGGGTGGAAGATCAATGGAGGGGATGAGGGAATCTTGGACAATTGGGGGATGAAGGAATCAACATCTTGGGTGGGATCCTGCCCCTACATTTGGGGGCATTCTCGACCTCCCGAGCAAGTAGGACTCTAATATATAGTACATAGTATATAACTATTGACCCCTATCTATCTGTTTATGTCTCCTTCCAACCCTAATTGATAAACTCCAAGATCCACTGATGGCCCCTACTATTCTATGGAATCATCAACCATCATTAACAACATTTCCTTCTTCCAAGTTCATCGAGGATTGATGTTAGAGAAGTGGGAATGGGACCTATATCTATATCTATTGATCAATGTTAGATAAGTGGGAAAGAACCATTTCCATCATGTGTGCCTCTATCACGATTGGGAATGGAGTGTTGTTGCAGTGAACAGAGCCCCAACCCCACCAAGAGGGGGTGGGGCTTTGGTCGGTGGGGAGGAATATTTTGGAACTCTTGATTGAATGCCTCTACCTCCGCCCCCTGCAACAAGGAGGTAGATTAATTGGTGGGCCCCTTTACTTCCACCCACTCACCCTTGCATTAGCTAGGTGGGTGGTCTAACGACCCCTTAGAATAGTAGGGGCCCACCCAACCCTACAATTAGTTGTTCTGGGGTAGGGGTGGATTGAATGAGGAACTCTCGATCGAACGTCAGGGGTTGATTGAGGGCCCCTATATACAATTATAGTTGGAACTCAAGATATAGGGGGTTGATTGAGGGTCGCTATATGCAGTTACAGTCCACACTCAATTGCTTTCTCTCCTCCCACCCACCCCAGGTTGAGGAACTATATATTCATGTTGATTCATACACTCGCGCGCATTGATTCGCCTACACTCAACTGCCCAGATATGGATGGGGGGCCCCTCTCTATAGTAGGGGCATTTATGTGAAGGTCATCCCCCTATCTACTAGTATGTCATTGGTCTACATAGTTCCTATATACAAATATAGCCAATGAAACCCAGATAGTTCGGATGTTGGGAACCTCCTATTCCTTACCCTACCCTTTGGGCCGACTTGAGGCATATCTATCCTCCCACCCCACGGTCCCAAAGGGGAGTGGTTGGCCGGGGTTTTCCTTTAGAATAGTAGGTCCGTTTAGAATAGTAGGGTCATAAGACTGCGGGGCCAGTGGGAGTTATAGGGTTTCCACCGCACCCAAATAATAGGGTAGGGGGCCCACCTACCTAAAATGGGCAATCAAGGGAATAAGGGTTCACTAAGAAAGAATGAGTTCGTTTAGTCATTGTATTAATCAAATACTATGTTGGAGAGGAAGGAGGAATATTGTATAGACCCTTCTCAATCTATCTTAATCAGTTTTATAATGAGGGTTCACGAGAATGGACTGCAGAATTTTGGTTCAAAAAATCTGTTTGCATTAAGAAGTTTTTTATAACCATTTAGTCATGATCAAATATAATTGTTATTCTAGCAAGCTAATTCCCTACAATTCTATGGGGGAGGGTAGCTCTTCTTTAGCAAGAATGGTTATCTTTTGCTGCAATTCCTTCATAACTAAACTATAGGGCATACAGATGGCCACTACACTAGGATGGCTATTGAATGGTATTGGGGTGAGTAGGTGGTGGCATTCTACATTCTACCGGTATTGGTGCCACCACCTACTCACCTGTTGAGTGGGATTGGTTACCTGATTGATTGTTATTGATTGGGGGTTGATTGGCCACCTATTGATTATTATTGATCCGTGATTACCATTAATAACCCCCCAATCCCATATATAGAGATCTAGGTGATCATTCAAGCGCAACCATCTATCTCCATCTCCCTGTAGGGGTGGGTGGGAGGAGATAGCAGTTGATGGAAGATTTAGTGATGTTCATTCAAGCGCAATCCATTGAAAGGTTGAGTGCTCTCAGTTAGTCTAGAATCACTCAATCTGGGGGAAGCCCCAAAGTTGATCCTCCCCCCACCAATCTGTCGCCTTGAGTTGATATGGAATCAACCACCTAAAAAAATCAAGAGTTGTTGGAATCAAGCCACCACTTGAGCCCTACGAGTGAATGAAATCCCTCCCATCTATATGGATAAATCAATGGAAATGGAATGGGATTTGAATGAAGCAATATGATGCATTATCATCATCATTATCTAATATAGAGAGATAGGGGGAATAATGGGGCACGTAGAAGTCTAGGGAACTTTAGCCCCCCACAATTAATCTTCCTCTCGATAGGGGGGCTAGTAGGCTGATTAATTAAGGGGGTGGGTGCGAATAGAAAGTTGGTATTGGAGAACATGTCCATTTGATCCATTAGATATGCAATACAATTGATGTTGTTCCCAACGTGTTACGTACAATATTTCTTCATGATGGAGGTGTATATGGGGTGGATCTCCACCTCTGCTCTTGTGACCTACCCGCCATCCTAGAATTGGAATATGTGGAAGGCCCCATCCTAGAATATTCCTATTGAACTAGAACACTCCAATAAGTGACACATAGGGTTATTAGTTAGTCTCCACCTTGACTATATACTTCATCGGTCTACTTTATCACGTATATAATAGACTAGACCTATTGACTGATGGATGATGTGGTACTCCCTTTGGATATAATGAATAAAAAAACTAGAAGCCTGCCTGTAGAAACGACATCGAACTAAGATTGCTTGTTGATGGAACTGCACGCCCCATGAACACCCTGCAAAAGTTAATTGGGAGGAAGATAAAGGTGGCAAACCCCCATTCATATGTAGGGATGGGTGGGCCCCAACTATTCTAAGGGGTCATTGGTAGATGTCATTGATTGGGTTGGGTGGGACCCCTACTATTATAAGGGGCATCCCCCACTCATCTTAGGCCCCTTAGAATAGTAGGGTTAAAAGGTGGGAAGGAATTCTAGTTGTTGGGAACTGGCACATTTGTGCCTTGCAGGGGGGAAAACATGCCAATTCCAGGTTAGGTGGGCAATATAACACCCCCCACAATTTGAGATACCTTCGTCAATTAATTAGTGAAAAGGCGAATGGGACGGGTAAATTAATTTGCTTGCTAGAATATGCTAGAATAAGCTAATCTCCCTCCCACCCCACCCACACACGCCCCCTGCCCCTTGTATTCCTTCCCACCTAAAAATATGATTACCTTCCTAGTAGAGAGATGAGCCCTCTTATTAATAAACTTGCGATGAATAAGAAAATATATTACCTTCCTACTATATCCCCTGTAATTAATCTACCTCCTATCCCCTAGGGCTTTGCCTAAATTCTGACATGAGGTGTATCCATATCCTCCCATGAATATAATCTACCTCCAAGTAGGGGGGCTTGGTAGTGAAGGGCAAGGCTAACAAGCGAATTAATTTACATGTTAATTAAAGGGGGCCTTCTGGGAGGTTCATTAGATTGATCATTCTAGCAAATTGATTAATTAAGAGGAGATAATTTATCATTTATTCTAGCTTATTCTAGCATGCTTCAGTCAAGCCCTAAGGAATATAGGACGGTGGGCGAAGCCTTGGGACTAATTAATTAGAGGTAGATTAGTTGTTGTTGTATGTAGGGTGGCCCCTACTATTCTAATGGGCATTATTGCTATCCTCTCACCCACCACTAGAATTCTCAACACCCTTCATCGACCTAAACCCATACCCTGTTGATGAATCCTTCGTTCATTTCCCCACACATGAGAGAATCAAGAGTAAAGATCGATCTCGAACTACATTGGGGAGTATGGGAAGGAGATGAATCAACTATGTGGAGTCATATTACCCCTCTATTAGTTACAGTAGCATTTCATGGATGATAAATACTCCACTAATCATGTCGACCAAATAATAGTCATCTTGTTGTGTTTCAAATCAGTGAGTGAGGGCCTAACACTGTGTATGCTTGCTTGCTTTCAAAGGTACCATCATATTCCATTTGCAACTATATGTAATAACTTCTTCCCATTGATGGTTTGAGTGATAGCTCATGGTAAAAACCCATGTTTGTAAAGTCAAAGTCACACCAGAGAGAGAAATGGGAGGGAGGTTCTCGGGCCTGCTTCCATTATGCATTCTCCATAGAATGGTCAAGGAATTCTTGCACAAACCGAAGTAAACATGAATAGATATTGGAAAACCTTCCTACCATTCCCCCTACCCTTGCATGCAGGGATAGGGGCCATTCCATGCTTGGCCCACTCTTACTCTTACGACTAACGGGAGGGGGAGAATAATTATTTTGATAGGTCTTTACCCTTCAACACTCTACAAGATAAGAAAGATTGGAACCAACCCCCCATCACTACTGTTCCCAACCCAACTCCGGGGGGGATTATAGCTATAGAAAGGTAGGGGAAAGAAGTCCCCCCCACCCCTCTCCCTTATGGGGTTCTATAGTAGGGATTCTAGAGTAGGGATGGTATCCCCCCACCCCCACCCCCTACACCTAGTCCTACCCTCTGCTTCCACCCACTCCATGGGTTGGGGTCTCCCTTTGGCGAAGGGGACCTTTCAGGGAGATCTATGCAGACTGGTTGGATTCATCTTGACTCCACCTCTTAATTAAATGAAGAAGATTCACCTGCACGGGCTTTCGCCGGGCCCTTTCGCTCACTCAAACCACCTTTCAGGAAAACTGGTTCACCTCGCCCTTGTATAAGAGTGAATTTGAATTCCCCTTTTTTCCTTGACCCACCTTAGAAAACCAAGTTCGGAGGATTAATTCCACCTAATCCCACTACTTGCATCACACTTGGTGCCTTTTTTGAGCATCGGTGGAGGCATTTCTATCGAGGACACCTGCACGGCGTGCAAACATATACATTGCGCACTTACATCCCCAATAGATTCCTACGTCTAGAGCCTGCAGAGGTGTTACAGTTCCCATTGGGGGTTGATTTGTAACACCCTCCTTGGCCGACTAACCCAAATATGACTGTTTTCTTCATCTCCCCTTCAAATTCACTCCTTCCACATGCATTTTAGCTTCTTCTAATCTTCTATCATCTTCTACCATCTTCTACCTCTTCTTCCATCTTCTACACATCCCTGCATATCTCTCTAAGAGATTCCTCACTTCATTCACAAGCTTCACAAGCACTTCTCAAGCTCCAACCAACTTCTTCACCATCTCTTCAAACACTTTACACTTCACAACAACAACATCAACACTCCAAGACTTTAGTAGAGCAAGTGTGGAACAAAACACCATTGCAACAGAGGCTTGAGTTCCTCTCATCTTCTCCCCCAAGCAGCCTTGAGTGCTCTTGGTGGAGGTTGTAAGCTTTCACTCCTCTCCTCTATTACTTGGCTGAGTAGCGTAATACTATTTTGTAGTGCTTTAAGTGCTCTTTACTTCATTTTTACTTTGCTCTCTATCTATATGGCTGTCCGTGGAGGTGGGAAGACCAAAACGGGGTTTGACTGAGGTAAGCCCCTATATAGCCACCCAAAAAAAATTCTCTCCCTCTT
>VDFB02351006.1:0-27583 GCA_007258455.2 Sequoia sempervirens
TTAATAAATACCTTCTCCAGATGTTGTACAAGATCTTCAGCCTTCTTTGAATAAGCAGTCAGGTCAGCCTGGTACACCACCATGATAGCATTGATCAAATCTACAAATGCCACATCCATAGCTCTTTGGAAGGTCGCTCCTGCATTAGTGAGTCCAAATGGAATTATTATGTATACATACATTCCCCAAGGAGTTGTGAATGTTGTCTTATATTGCTCAGATTCTATGACCTTGACCTGGTTGTATCCTGAAAACCCATCCATCATGGACAACAGTTCACACCATGTTACCTTATGCAATATAGCTTCCATATTGGGTAGAGGATAATTGTCCTTGAGAGATGCCATATTCAAATTCCCGAAGTCCACACATAATCTGATATCTCTGTTCTTCTTCCTCACAGGGACCAAATTTGAGACCCACGTTGAGTGCTTGATTGGTTTGATAATTCCTCCATCTCTGAGCTTTGTCAATTCTTCTTGCATTTTAGGCTCCAATGTTGGATTTATGGGTCTTTATTTTTTTCTAAATGGCTTAGCATCTGGCTTCAATGGTATTTCATGCTGAAACAAATCTTCCCTGTATGCATTTAGATCTTCATAAGACCAAGCAAAGACGTGTTTATACCTTCTCAGCAACTCTATCAACATTCTTCTAATTGTAGGGCTTATCTTCTTTCCTATGTACACCTTTCTTCGTGCTATCTCAGTCCCCAAGTTAATTTCTTCAATATCTTCTCTTATGACTGGTGTTTGCTTCATGAAGGCCCGATCATTTCCATCATACAACCTCTCCAATGCCACCAAGCCCTTAGGAAGCTTATTTGTTTTGAGTTGTAAGATCTCCTTGCCAAACATTGTTTGCTTCCCATCCACTTCCTCAACAAAAGCATTGAAGTCAATTTCTTGGGCTTGATATTGATCTATACAATTGAGGAATTTCAAAAGGTCAATATCATCATTGAAGACCTGCCAACTATAAATGTTATCAGGCACAACAGGCCTTGTCTTGAATTCAATCTGTGAAACCCTAGCCAATGTGATATCATCTCTTTTTAGGGCCACATTTGCTAAAAAATCAGCCATTATGTTCTTTGATCTGTCAATCCACTCAATTGTGTCTTATACAACATTCCTATATTGTTTCAATCTTTTGTGCTTTCTTGCATACTTTGACTTAATTTGCGAAACAACCAACTCAGAATTGCCCAGAATAGCCAACAACTTGATTTTATGTTTCACAGCTATGTTCAAACCTGTTAACAAGGCTTCATACTCCGCCACATTGTTTGTACATTCAAATGCTAACAGAAAAGAATATTTAAATGTAATACCTTTAGGTGAAACAAAAACAATCCCAGTGCCATTACCTTCTTGGCTGCATGCTCCATCGAAATACATCTTCCACACTTCATTGTAACTTTGTGCCACATGCTTTTCAATTGGATCACTATTGGTTAATTCTGGCTGGGCTGATTCAATCTTAAAACTTCCAAGATCAACATCACAAAAGCAATTGATCTAATCTTGTGGTACACAGTCAACAAGCTAGTTCATTCTTGGCTCCCTATACAATTTCACTTCTTGACCATTCACTGAAATAGTAGCATAAGACATATCAAATTGAACATTTCCCCCAACTGTTGCTGTCCACTATCTTGACATAAGCATACCAAACTGCAGAGGAGTATCAATTACTGTTATATCTATATTATATGCCACATGTGGATAAGTAGCCAGTTTGACTTCAACACCTCTCATAATGCCTACTATAGGTATAGGTTTGTTATCCATTACATAGCACTTCCCTTCACATGTATCAACCCGCATGCCAAGTTGCTTTGTAACTCCTACTGGCATGATATTTATAGCAGCATTAGAGTCTATCATGCAATTTCTTAGCAGTTTGTTAGCTATAAGTAATGTAGTTAAAAAAGGATCAACTTGTGGTGGAGTTGCTAACACATCACTCAAGCAGACCTCTAGGATATTTACTTTCTCTTGCTTGTTGACTGCTTTAGTAACTACTCTATTTTCATAATTCACATTTTTTTCATTTCCATTTGTTATCAGTTGAACGACACTATCTTTGTATTCTTTAATTTTCATTATTTCAAGTAGTGGAGCAAACATTTTTACCTAGGATAACACCTAAGTGAAGTCAAAAGAAGAGCCCTCCACCTTAACAATCTTTTTCTGCTCCAATGTTTCTCCTTTGTTTTCTTCCTTCTCTCTTTTATTAGGTTGATCAGGCTTTTGTATCTCTTTGTGTAATTCCTTCACTTCCTCCATTTGGACAGGCTTCTATTCACTTTTATCATGCTATTTTTTTTTTATTTCTTCACAGTTCCTTGTGTTGCCTTTTGATCCTTCATAAAAATTCCCCCAGGAACACCGTCCTTCTCATTTACTGTTCTATTTCTCAACCAATATTTACTCCTTGCCTCCTCAACTGCAGCAACAGTTAGTCTCTCTATCTCATCTTCAATGAATCTCCTCTTGCTACATTGAGTAGGTGCCTCAATAGAATGTGGCCTTGTATAATCTTCTTCAAAACCAGAAAAAGACCTGTTGTTCAGCCATATGGATATTGTATCTATGATCTGAAACATCATATTCATAACCTTCATCCTCTGAAGATGAGTACCTCTCTTCCACATGGTGAAAAGTATTTGAAGTCAAATACACTTTGTGATCTTCTCCATTATTTTCTATCAACATTCCCTCCTCTTGCATCCTTTGAGCTACAACACAATAGTCTGGGCAATGTGGCTTATCATAAGCTTCACAAAAGTAATTGCTACTCACCATATAGGTTCCCTTCTTGTTCAATGGATTAGGAGTCTCTTTGCTTCTTGGCCTAGCTATTATAGGTTTTCCATCCTTCCATTTTGTATTATATGGCATGTCATGCAACCTCGGGCTTTCATTTATGTATGTGCTTTCCTGTCTATACTAATAATTATTGCTTTGTTGAGGAGCCCTTGGGTTATCTCTTTTATTGATTATACATGCAGCCTTCCTGTTGTTTTCAATTGTTAGTGTTATCTTTTGAGCTTTAGCCAGATCTCTAGGGACCCTATTTCTCAGTTCATACCCTATTTTAGGATCAAATGCATTTAAATAAACACTCAATGTTACAGAATCTGGCAACCTTGATCTAGGAGGTACTTTAGTCTACAACTTGTTGAATCTTCGGTTGAAATCATAAATTGAATCGTTCTAATTTTTCTGAATTCACATCAATTAATGAAGAGCAGCATCTAGTGCATTTAGATTCCCATATTGCTCTAGGAATCTGTCTTGGAATATTTTGAGAGAATTAATTGAGAGTGCTAGCAAGTTGTTGAACCAATCCCTAGCATCTTCAAGAAGTGACATCATAAATAGCCTCATATGTAAATCTTCATATGGCACACCAATATCTTGGATGAACACATTCAAATTCCTTAAATGTTCTTTAGCAGTAATTGCATTACTCCCTGTAAACTTAGGTACCAGACTTCTCTAGCTGCCATCCATAGGGTAAGGGTATAGATGAAACCCTGTCAAATCAAATTGTCTGATCATTGTTGTATACTAGTGAGGGGGAGGAAAAAGAGGGTACTTATATTGGTTCATAGGATTGTTATATTGTGCATTATGTTGTGGGACAAAAGGTTGACTATGAGGTGGCTGCATATTTGTATGTTGTGTGGGACTATGAGGTGGATGATTTGGCTGATTATAGTGATTTCTTGTCTGATGGTGAGGAGACACAAGTGGATCAAAAGGCCCTGCACTATGATTACCTTGCTTATGAGGTGGTACATACTTTGGGGGGCAATCAATTGTCTGAGAAGTAATTTGGGCTTTCAGCAATGCAACCCTTAGTTCTTCTATCTCCTTCCTTTATGTTTCAAACTGTGCTTTTACTTCTTCAGGAAGTTCATGATCAATAGAGTCATTTTGGTTACCTTCCATCTTCTGATCATATTCATGCTGAATTCTGATTCGTTCAACCTCCAGTTCAGCTCTAAACTCAGCCTATTTCTGAGGATTGAGAAAAAAGAAAGGATTTCTTTGATCTTCTGGAGTACAAGGCTCTGCACTTGAATTGTTTCTCCATGTATCATAGCGATCATATGTTTCACAATGTGCTCTTGATACTTTGTCTTTATCTGTTAGGCACATATCCTCACTTATCCCTTTTCCCCTATCAACCTTATCATTCTTGTGTGTCCACTTACTATTGCCAGCAGGAGCTCCAGTATGACCTCCCTTGTATTGAGATCTTCCATTCATGTTTGAATAGTTGCAAAATTTCTGTCAGAGTAGCCACTCACTTTTGTCAAAAATGAGAAAAAACTTGATGTTTCTTATTCCCAGCGGAGTCTGTACAAAGTTCCTGACTCTATGATTAAGGCCTTGATTCTGAATGTATCCCCAGTAGAGTCGCCAATTTGTTAGCTCTCAAAAACGTAGGCAAAATGCCTCAAGAGGCTGCCAATCTCTTGATATGCTTTAGGGTAACAGTCAAGGTCAAGAGAACTCAACTTTCTACTCTTCAGGTGCTGCTATACCTAGGTGGGTGTACCTTTTTGAATGAAGCAGACTTGACTTATGGTTATCCTTCTTGTAATGATTTGTCCACAAGGGTAGATGCAAGTGAACAAATGAATTCAAGCGCAATAGAAATCTTCTTAATCTAAATCCTAAAATGTTCAATTAACAGATATAAAGAGAATAAATGAATCTTAATGATGAAACTATAGAGACCAGTGCCTTATTGGGTATGCAGAGTCAAATAAAATCAAGATGAGCAACACTCTCTGGAGAAAACTCAAATTATCTGGCATACATTCTATTTACAACTTGTATAAACATGCAATACTGTAACTACTAAGCTCTACTTTAATAATCCAAATGAATTTCTCTGATTACTGTGATCAATTAAAAGGATTTAATCTTTTGCTTGAAAGAACCAATCGATTAACCACACAAAAACAACAAATGTGCACTGATGAATTGAATATAAACTTGTTATATCAATTTAAACAATTAGAAAGAATCCATCTTAGAGATAGCTTAGCAATACTTTCATTAAATTCAATAGATAATTGATACCAGAAGTGCAGCAACATCAACTAATTTTCATAAATACCTCCATTTTGAAAACATGAAACAATAGTCTCTGATCTGAGAATTTTATTCTACTCTATCTACTTGTTGTGTATCGAATCTCTAATAGCTGATGATTTTACAATTACAAAAATGCATATTTATACACCAACATTAGAAAAATATATCATATTGAGATCCCATGTCGGCCTTCCACAGAATTCAGGCTCCTTTCATGTTGGCTCGCAATGGTAATTGATCATCCACATGTCGGCCATAGTATTTGAATTTTCTTAATCAACACTAGAACAGTCGCCGAGACAAATCGCAATCATGCCGAAGGAAATTCAATCGCTACAGTAGCCCCGTGTTTTATTCACTTTCGTCATAACTTACCTGAGTTGGGGAGATATCCTGTAGATCACCTTATGTTTCCCTGAGAGTACTCCTTTGTTTCACATGTATCGCTATGACTTTATGATATTAGGGAGACATCTCACAGAGCATATTGTGTTTCACCGAAAGTTTCCCTCCATCCTGTGTGTCGCTATAACATACCGACATCAGGGAGACCCTACGCAGATTAGACCATGCCATAACGAAACACCCCGAGCTAATTTTTAGATCGCCAAGACAATACCGTGTTGGGAAGAGGCTTCGTAGATTATCCTGTCTTATCAAAAGCACCTCGTGATACATTTATTTCGCTGAGACAATAACATTTTCACGCCGATGCAATCTGCATCTTGGTGTGAAAAACAAATCGGCAAGACCGAACGAGAGTGCCAAGATGTTACATCGATGCCCATTAGTCATACTGAAATGCATGTCCTTATGTTGTCAGTAAATAAGATAATGCAAAGTCGCGAAGACCACATGCCAAAAGCTTTAACTCTTACCGATACATGCATCTTTCTGCCACCAATTGGTGAGACAATGTGAAGTCATTATGACTTACTCTGAAGAAAAAGTCTCTCACCGACGAGCCTCTTGTGTAATATCAGCGAGACCGAAGGTCACTCACCAAGACGTTACCCCAAAGAAAATCTTTTGCTGATATGTATATGCATCCGCCACTGGTTGGCAAGACAAGGTGAGTTCGCCAAGACACTTCATTGAAGGAAAAACTCTCACCGACGCATCTCCATATACCAGTCGGCAAGACATAAGGTACTCGGTGAGACGATATACCAAAGACCAAACTCTCACCGATAGGTTCCTCCATGGTCGCCGCAACCACATGAATGTCATGCTGATAGAATCCTATAGGTGAATGTCGATCGCTGTAACAATGAACAAGTCCTGCTGACGACTTGTAGCAAACATATGTTAACACAAAAGCATCACAGGTCAGGGAGACCTAGATAGACTTATGCCGATATGGACCACAACGTGAAAAATGCATGACCCGATGGATTTTAGGATAAATATAGGAAAAATGCAAACAAAATGTCACGATGGAAGGCCCCTTTGCTTATGATGAGGACTCATATGGAAACTCAGGAGGATAAAAAAATATGTAAAATCCATCAAATTTTTACAGTTCCAACACAATTCATGTGACAAAATTATCAAATAAATAAATTCACCATCAAATAGAAGTTTCATGTACCTCATCTAGATGACATAATAGATGGGTTTGTAGGAGATTCACATTTTATAAATATTGACCTATGGAGTGACTACTGTAAAATTAAAATCTAAGAAGTTGATGAATTTGTAATGTTGTAAAATTGCACACCTTGCAATTTCACATACATTCTTGTATTCACTTTAGTGTCCATTCCCTTAGCATCTGTGTAGGCTCATTTTATCCCTTGCATCAGCCTTTTTCCCTCTTAAGATGCTCAGGACCATTTTCAGAAGCTACCCTTCACGCATAAGCTTTGCATCAAACCTTGTGCTCTTCTCATTCTCATTGTTTTGTAGCATGATGTATTTGGACACTAGCGCACCACACAAGTGTATATGCGCTACACTAGCGTCCTACGACATTTTGACATTCAAATGACCATTTTTTGATTTCTTTGCAACTTTTCAGCTAATTTTGTCACTTGTCACGGCCCAGGATGCCTTGTAACAGCTCGAGAACCTTATTTTTCCTCCTATTCTCTCTTTAAATGCTATCTTTTCAATCTATTTTGGTCTTTTGGATTCTCTCTAGCTTCTTGGCTTCTCTCTTGGAAATTCTCTCTTGTCTCTCTTTTTCTCTCTTATTTACACAACTCTCTACAACTTGCTACAACATCACTCTCACATTCTTGCAACACTCTTTTCAACTCTCTTGGCTCTCACAGTTGTCTCTTTCTCTCTTTGAATTTTTTAAGCCTTGCAGGTGATATCTTGTTTACCTTTTATCTTTGAGCATCTTGAGATTTATCACATCCACAACATTTTATTATTTTGTCTATCTATCTATCTCTTGATACATGTTCTCCTCCTTGAGCGAGGATTTCCTTTATAACTTCATCTTTGCTTACTTTGTTCACTTTCTCTACCTATCTAGAGTTGTTCGTGGAGGTGGGAACACTGAAATGGGGTTTGACTGTGACAAGCCCCTAAACAACCCCAACATTTTTCCCTTGGTCTTAGGTGTGCAGACATTAAATATATTCACTTGTTGGAAGCTTCATCACTTGGTTTGTTGTGACCACTTTCTTTATCCTCTTTAATCTTATCATTTACATTATATTTTAAGTTCTATCAAATTCTATTACTATTCTTGCATTTCAAGATTTCTTAGAAAATAGAGTAGAAGTAGTCACTTTGCTATTTTTTGAGATATTCTCATTTTTTAGTCCGTACGAGATGATAGCATGCCTCTGGGACTCTAGCTCACCATGTTGTAGTCTAAACTTTGCATTGTTGTCCTTTGGCCAAAAACTTGCTAGTTTTTCTTGAAAACCTTTGTGACGTACTATTTTTTATTCTAGAACTCTCTATCTATTCCTTGAGGTAGTTTAGGGAAATTTTCTCCTGGGGATTCTCTTGAGAATAAAGATACTTGTGAGTAGCGAATCCCCCTTCTCTACATTTTGATGAACTTGATGTGAAAACACCTTCCCCCAAAAAAATTTCGGGGAGATGCCCCAAACCCCATTTCGTATTGTTAGGGTGATACGCCAACCATCAACCAACTTGTCTATATCTCTATTAAAAATGTACTTTCTATATTTCTTCCTTCTATCTCTTTCAATATATTTTAAGAAACTTCAAGAAGTTCTTTTACAAGTATGTGAAAGTGAATTATTTTCTCCTTTCTTATTATTCTTTGTTGATACCTCTCTTGAAATTCTTCTAACCTAGGTATTTTGGCGCAAGAGGATGAAATCATTGATGATTTTGTTAATATTACTCTACCTTCTATTCATTCCAATGTAATCTCTTCTAGAGATGATGCATTAGGGTATGTGCAGGATCATCATGGAAAAAACAAGCCCTTAAGTGGCAAAAAATTCAGAAAAATCAGAGTTAAGCAACTTGACGTAAAAATTTGAATAGTTATTTATATTATTTCAAAAATATGTAAGAATAGAATTTGTAGAAAATTGAATGTAGTTTCTAAACTACTAGGTTTATTTAAAATATATATATATATTTGGTGAAAATTTGAAATTTCAATGCAGTAGTACTTAAATTTTAGGGAAAAAATAAGATGTAGGTGTCTTTCTGACCAGCCTAACCACAATAAAATGATAATTATTTTTTATAATATTTTAGATATAAGTAGAGGACTCATGTCACGATGTGATGCATATTTTTTTGTAATTTTTTTCCAAGTAAATAATTAATTATGAATTTTTTATTACAACTTTTAAAAACTATAAAAACTCGTATGTCTGACCACTTTAACTTGGTCAAAACTTAATGAAATTCATTTTTTTTTAATCCTATAGTATTCAAAGCATATAATGTGACACATGTTTCGGATTCAAAAAATGTGATACCATTTGAAAGCTATAGATGTTTTTCAATCAGCCTATCAATTAGGACTTTAGTCGTAATTCAAATAGAAAATGAATAATAATTATTTATTAAATTCAAAGTAAAGCATAATTTATATTGGTGGAAAGCTTAGAATCTCCTTAAAAAAATCTTTTTGTTTCATCAATTTTGGGTAAAAAAAAGGTCATCAGCCACATACCTTACACATACCCATCATATTGCCAATTTTTAGCCTATCATGATCCTACACATACCCATTAGTGAATGATGAATCTCTTCTTTATGATGAGAGAAATTGTTGGAAATACAAGGGAAAATAACTAAGAAGGGGGGCTGAATCATTTGTCACAGAAATTTAAAACTTATTCAACCTATTAACCTTATTCTCTAGTTTGATTATTAACCATGAAAACATAAATCATCAACACATCAGAAACACACATAACACCAAGATTTTTTACGTAGAAACCATGTTAGGGGAAAAACCACAGTGGAGGTTAGTCCACAAGATTATACCCTATTAAAAGTATAATGAAAATGAAATATGGGGAATGCACATGCATACAGGAACACTTCCTAGAGCTCACTACTCAATTACAAAGGAAGACACACTGTCTTACAAAGAGATTCATATTAAAGACATCCAAATTTTGAACTAAGAAAATAGCATTTGCTAATGCCTGATTACAGTTCCAATTAAGCACATGAACACTTCTTCACTCTTCTTCACACTTCTTCACAATTCTTCACACTCTGCTCTACCTTCGAATAATTTAGAACATTATCCGTGCACACACACAGAAGCACACCTTTTTCGCCACTTAAATTCGAATAAACAATCGCTCTTATATATCCACAACCTAAAATTTCATCGCTACAAGTTGGCCACAAATAAATAATAAAATAAATATAAACTGTTGGCCCAAAACATTAAAGATTATCAATGTGAATCAACCAAGGTCAGCCACAACTTAGTGAGGACCCAAATCAACATCTCTAGCACAAAGACACTTCAATTAATTTCTCCTCTAAGATCCACAACACACTACAAACGCTTTGTTGACCAAGAACAAGAAACACATGAACACGCAAGAGAAAATTGAAAGGCGTGAGTTGATGCCATGTACTCAACCTCTATAGTGGATAAAGTGACTACAACTTGTCGTTTGCTCATCCAAATAAATGCACCACCATTCATCATTAAATATATCTACTGGTGGAATTTCTACTGTCAATGTCCCCTACCCAATCAGAATCCACATATCCACAAATTCTCACTGAATTATGAGATCTAATAGAGTGACCTTGATAACACAAGGCATACTCTGACGTACCCTTCAATTATCTCAATACTCTTTTTACAGCATCCCAATGTGACCTTCCTGGATTATCCATAAACCAACTAAGTACTCGCACTGCTTGGGCAATGTCTAGCCTAGTACAAACCATTGCATACATTAAACTGCCAACTGCACTTGCATAAGGCACTCTGGTCATGTCCTCCATCTCAGTAGGATATTTTGGACAATCTTCAACATATAGCTTTGTTCCCTGCAAAACTGGAACAACTAGTTGCTTGCAATCAGTCATACCAAATCTCTCTATAATAGTGTTAATATACTTACTCTGGCTAAGCCAAAGCTTTCTACTCTTTTTGTCCCTGGTTATTTCCATTCCTAGAATATACCTTACTGCACCAAGATCCTTCATTTCAAACTTTGCAGACAACTGATATTTTATATCAGAAATCATAGACTTACTATTCCCTATGAACAACATACCATCAGCATAGAGTGCAATAATAAGAACTCGATCATTTTCAATTTTGAAGTACACACAATGATCTGATTTTGATCTTACAAAACCCAGTGACAAAACAAATGTGTCAAATTTTTGGAACCACATTCTAGGGGACTGTTTCAAACCATACAGAGATTTCCTTAACTTGCAAACCAAATTTTCTTTACCTTTTACTACAAAGTGCTTAGGCTGGGACATATAGATTTCTTCTTCAAGATCTCCATGAAGAAACACTGTCTTCACATCCATATGTTCAACTTCTAAGTCATATGCAGCTGCAAGTGACAAAAGAAATCTAATAGATGTTAGCTTTGCTACTGGAGAAATTTTTTTCCCATAATCAATTCCCTCTACCTAGGAATATCCCTTTGCAACCAACCTCACTTTGTACTTTTCAACACATCCATTCAGACCAATTTTCTTTTTAAATACCCATTTGCAGCCCATAGGCTTTCTACCTTCAAGCAATGGAACCAAATACCAAGTATCATTTTCCTTTAATGATGCCATTTCTTCATTCATGGCTTCCAACTAGGAATCTGAATCAAACATTTCACTTACCTCTTTTACAGTCCTAGGCTCATCAGTATTAGTAATCAAAGCATAGGCACAAGTAGAATCTAACATAGAGAACCCATACCTATTTGGTTGCTTCTTCTCACGTGTAGACCTCCTCACAAGTTGAGGCTGAGGTTGTGGTTCTTCTTCAGAACTCTCAGAGCTGCTTGAACTCTCCTTAGTTTCAGGCACACTATCAATGTGTTGTTCCTCTTTTATGGAGTTAGAGGTATTTCAACAACATCATTTTCCTCTTTATTTTCTTTCATCCTTGACTGTAGATCCACTAAAGAAATTTATAGCTCCCAAAAGATTACACTTCTGTTGTATACAACATTTTCAGTCACGGGATTCTAAAGCTTGTATCCTTTCACACCAATGTCATAGCCAATGAAGATACATTTAGTTGCTTTGTTCTCCAACTTATATCTCTTCTCATCTAGTACATAAACATATGCTTCGCAACCAAAGACGCAAATATGTCTCAGAGAGGGCTTCTTACCAGACCAAGCTTCCATAGGTGTTTTGTCAACAAGTGCTGACGAAGGAGGCCGATTCAACAAGTAACATGTTGTAGCCACAGCCTTAGCCCAAAAATTTTGCTCCAAACCAGCATTGCTTAACATACTTCTTACTCTCTCCATCAATGTCCTATTCAACCTTTCAACAACTCCATTTTGCTGTGGAGTGTAAGGTGTTGTTTTATGCCTTTTAATTCCATGGTCTTTACAATACCTTTCAAAATCTCCAAAACAAAATTCACCACCGTTATCTATCCTTAAACATTTAATTTTTCTTCCAATCTGATTTTTTACCAAGTTCTTAAACTCTTTAAACTGGCTAAACACTTCTGATTTATTTTTCAAAAAATATACAAATGCCCTCCTTGAATAATCATCAATAAAAGAAACATAATATTTTGAATTCAACAATGAAGGAACATTTACTGGATCAAATACATTAGAGTGAATATAATCCAAAGCACCAGAAGATTTGTGAGAACTAGAGTAAAAAGAAACACGATGATGTTTACCATATATACAATGTTCACAAAATTCAAATTCTAGATTACAATCATCAAGCCCCTCAACCAGGTTTTTATTTTCAAGGTTTTTAAACCTTTTTCACAAATGTGACTGAGCCTTTGATGCCAAAGCATAGTCTTCTCTGCTAGAAGTTTAAATTCCAAAGAATTTTCCCCTATAGGGACTTCAGTCTCCTTCTCTACATGAATATCCTTTTGTGACTTTGCAGAGACACTGTTACATTGAACAACAAGTGTGTCTAACTTGTACAGAGTACCAATTCAGCCACCCCTAGCCAGCACCATCGAGCCTCTAGTCATTTTGTATCCATTGCTAGAGAATGAGACTTGCACTCCAACATCATTTAGCTTACTTACAGAAAGTAAATTCTGAGCCAGACCTGTTATATGCATTACACCATCAATTCCCTTAATTCTTCCATCGGGAAATTGAATTCTGACTCTTCCAAAACCAACAATTTTTAGAGATGAATCGCTTGCTAAATACACCTTTCCACCATCATATTTTTCATACTTTGTGAACCAGTCTTTATGAGATGTCATGTGGAAAGATACTCCAGAATCAATCAGCTAGCCATCATCTGATGCCTGAGTTGCCAAGGCTACAATAAAGGCATCTGCTTCGCTCTGAGAAGAATCATTATCAAAAGAGTTCTTCTTCTTCTTATTTTTCTCCTCTTTGCAATCCTTTCGGACATGACCAGGCTACCCACAGTTCTAGCATTTCACCTTGGAATTCTTGCTAGGAGACTTTGATCTCCCTTTTGACTTCGATTTGAACTTCTTTTCCTTCTTCTTGTCTTTCTCCTTCGATCTGCCATGAACAGCAAGAGCCTCCTTCGCCATCTTAGAATATTTTCTTCTCATTTCTTCTTATAGCAAAGAAGCAACCACATCTTCAATCTTGAAAGTGGTTGTCGTGCTCCCAATCACCATCACTAAATCATCCCAAGAATTGGGAAAAGAACACAGCCAAAGCATACAACGATCTTCATCATCAATTTTCACACTCACAGATATTAACTAAGCAATCAACGTGTTAAACATATTCATATGATCAGCCATAGATGCCCCTTCTTCCATCTTCAAAGAGTATAACTTCTTTCTTAAGAACAACTTATTCACCAAGGACTTTCCTTGATAAATGTCTCCAAGCTATTTTCACAAAGAAGATGCGGATTTCTCTTCGTGAACATTCAGGAGAACATAGTCTACCAAACAGGGTCTTATCAACCCTTTTGCTTTCTTTTCTATGAGGTCCCAATCTTCTTGCTTCGAGCTAGAAGATTTCGTTCTAGACACAACAAGCCAAAGATCACGATCCACTAACAGGTCTTCCATTTTGAGTTTCCACAACTCAAAATTTCTACCATTGAATTTATCAATTTCAATCTTTCCTGATGTGCTTGCCATCTTAATCTGCAATCTAGATTACCACACTTCTACAAAAAACTCCCAATGAACAATATTGGCACAAAAAACCCAACCTACCCATAAGGATTTAACACAACTGGCCAGGCTTTGATACCTCTTGTAAGGAAAGCTTAAGGTGCAGAACAAACTCTCCTAATGTCAAATCTCAGAGAAGAATGCAAATGTCTTTAAATTTTGCGATTACAGTTCATTAAGATGCACATGAAAGGAATAAAAAAATATTGAAATAAACACATACACAATTGAACACTAGATTTACATGGGAAAACCCTTATGGGATAAAAACCCACTAGACCAAAGAAAAATCTCTTGTATTATAGTAATTGAATTACATACAAGTTAGAGACTCTCCTTTCAGATAACCGACCTCATAGTAGCAACATTTCCCTGATCAACCTTGTACAAAACAAATTATAATCACACTTCGTTGTGTCTCACTATTACAATGCATATACAACGTACAATGAAGAACACCCACTGATCATTTGACCATCTAACCTATCATAGTTATAGTAGATTGCAATGTATAGGAACAACCATGATTCGAAATGTTCTCTGTACAAACGATTTAGTTTATTTTCCTCTGTTGAGCAATTGTCGAACTTCCCAGTCATTGAATGACCATCTCCAAGTCAGCAACATCCTCTACTGTTCGGCGTACACCTCAATAGTTAACCAAGTCCACGCTCATTCACCCATGGTCCGCTCACCGCACTATCGCTAGATAGATAGGAGGCTCCCACAGGATGGCGGTATACCACACTATTGCTCGACAACTTGAAGGTTCCCGCGGTATAGTGGTATACAACACACTACCGCTCCTCAGCTAGAAGGCTCCTGCAATATGGTGGTATACACTGCACTACCACACCTCACTAACAATCACCTAGCGGTACAATGGTAGATGCATAAAGGTAACAGTTATGCAAATCTGAGCTAATTGGTGACAGAACCAGGGTTATACTAGTGAGTTTGAGACACATTTTCTCAACAATGCACTCTCTTCTAGAGATGATGCATTAGCGAATGATGAATCCCTTCTTAGACTAGACCTTTAAGGATAGATGTTGAGCTTATTTCTTTGAATGATTCCTATAGGAGCTGTAAGGAATACATAAATGTAATCTATGTATTTGCCACCCCTAAAATGCCTAAGAGACCCGCCATTTATCTAACTCTAGCTAGTCCTTCTCCTAAAAGGATTTGTTCTATTAATGGTGTTCCATTTGATAGTGATTCTCTTGATCTTTTTAAAGCTCCCTCTTATAGAGTGGTAGCCCATACTTATAATACTAGAAAGAATAAATTAAATGCTAATCAACCTATTTCTTTACCACCTTCTCAACCAAGTCTTCCTTCAACACCTAAATCCATGACCAAAGCACTTGGTGATTATGATCTTGTTGAGAAACTTTGTGTCACTCCATCTAAGATCTCACTATGGGACTTGCTTCAGTCTACTCTAATTTATTAAGGTATGCTTCAGGAAGCCTTGAAAAAGATCCTATTGCCTGCCTCTTCTAGGTTGATGGATGTTAACATGTTGATGGCTCATATTTGTGTGGATTCACTAAATATCATATTCTATCTGCAAGAACTTCCACCCTTGGATGTGCAGAAACAAGCGAACCCTTTAATGATCATAGTTAACATTAATACTATAGGGGTGATCCCACAATACTAGTTTACAATTTTTAGTCAAACTGGACATTGAAATGATTTTTCTAACTAAATCTTCACTTTCGGGCACCTATAGTGGCTAAAATATGAGGAATTTGAAGATGATGAAAACTAGTGATTTGTGACATTTTGTCTATAGATTTTAATTTTATTTTTTCAAAATTTTTGGAATCAGATTGCACTTATTTTTCCATCTCATTCGAAAACTAGTTTTTTTTTGTAAACACCATTTTTAAGGAGTGACGCTCACCGTATAACACAATTTTTTTTCCATGAAGGATAAAATTCTAATTTGTTGAAATTTAGATTTGTAACTACAATATCTAGTGCTTCAAATTGGTTTCATAGTATTTTATTGAGTATTTTTTCCTTAATCAAGTTTTGAAGTCAAACCAATTACAATTCAGACATAGGCAGACTGCATAACACAACTTTTTTTTTATGTATTGAAATTCAATTTTATTTTTTGTGTTGGATCAAGGACTTCAATATATGGTGCACTCATATTTTTATTTTATTTTTTTATAATCTTCTATTTTTCCACATGTGCATAACAGAGAGCTTGATTTTCGATGAAAAACCTACATTCACAAGAAATAAAAAATAAATACAATAATTAAATTAAATTTATTTAAAATTATACTTTTTGGGAAGCTTATAATAAGGAATACATACTTACAAAAAATAAATTTTAAATGAATTCATTTGATCCCCCAAAAGGTAAATCAAAAGTGGTTTTTTATCAGCATTTAATAGGTGTACAGGAGACTCTATTATAGGTATGGTTTAAAACTGACAGGGTTCTATCCAAGGGGGTTTGATCTAAGGTAGTTTGATCAAACCCTCTTCAATTGGAATGCTTTAAATGGAACATTTTAAGGCTTAAATAATATATTTACTAAAAATATGTGATTTTAGAAATAATTAGAATCTCCCAGAAATTGTAAACCAGCTTTGTGGGATCACCCATTATAGGTATTAGATGTATCCTCATTGACATCTTTTCAACCCTCAACATTTGTGGTATAGATCTACTATATACCTAAGATTAAAATTGATTCTTCCTCTTCAGATGATTCTTCCTTATACATTTGTGGATTTGATAACACTAGTCGACAAGCCCTAGGCATGATAATCCTACCCTTGTGATTGATCCTCGTTACCTTTCCCACCTTGGTTTATGTGATTCTTGGCCCTATTACCTTACAAAATTCTCTTGGGGAGACCTTGGATTCATGCTATGGGCACTATGAATTATACTTTACATCATTCTCTAAAGTTTGTGACAAACAATCAAGTGGTCACAATCAAGGCTAACCTTGAAGTTGTTCACCTTTGTGAATTGGTAGCTACTGGTCAAGCTTTAGTTATTTCCACTCTTAAGAATTGTATTTCATCACTTACCTTTGATGTGATAACATGTTCCTTGGCAATACCATTTGTAAATATTGTACCTAAAGCGAATATCCCTGAGGAACAATCTAAAGCAGAAAGTCCTAAGTCTTCCCCTTCTAGTTCTAATTCTGAATCAAATGCATGTCTTGGTGATGATTGGGAATCCTTGGACTTCTTTGAATTCTTCATTGTAGAATACAACGTGAATCCCGTTCATCTTAAACTTTTAGTAACCTCAAACACCTCTATTAAGGAAATTGATTAGACTCCCATTGAGAAGGAAAGTTGTGATCCTATTCAAGAAATTGGTCATTCCCCTACTAAAGAGGATAATCCTACTCTTGCTAAGGAGGTTAATGTTTGTGAATCGAATAAGGAAGATGGTTGTGGCCTTGTAGATGCATTTGATGTTCATTGGTGGAATGATGCTCTCTATGTAGAACCACCGTCTTCTGAAGCTTTGCAAACACATTATGGCCCTAACTTTAAACTTGTCTCTAAATATGGATATGAGCACAAAGATTGTGGGCATAATGAACAAGGCATTCAGGTCCCTATAGAGTTTGTACCTTGTAAATGTAATCTGGAACTTAGTTTCTCAAATAAACAATTTAAACAAAAACCATGGTTGAATTTCAACATGATTTTCACTCAATCTCATTCTCTTGAGTTCATTCATCATCCAATGTTTGCTATCTTCATGTCTTCTTCTTGTGAGAAATCAAACTTTTCTCCACAAGAGAAAGGGTTGTGTCCTACTCCTCATTCTTTATCTAAGCAAGAGTGTATCTTGTTGTGGCTTCTCAAAGCCCACTTGATTACTCTTCCTCCTCCTACACATAAGAAATATCATAAGCATGATAAAGAAAAATATTCTTTCTATGCATACCATCGAGTTCCTAGTCATTTCACCAGTGAATGTAAGGCATTGAAGATAAAATATAATAACTTCTTCAATCTGGTGTCATCACTCATCAATTTTTTGATGCACCTACCTCTTCTTCAAATGATAAGTGATATCGAGGTTTGCCTCTATCCTATCCATCCTAAGCATCTTCTCATGAGGTTCTCACACCTCCCTTCTATAGTATATTGCATGATTCTCCTCCCCTATATGCTAGGGGGTAGTGATAACTTGTTCTGGGGATGTACATTCTTTTTAAGGACCCCCTCTCCTCTCTTTATCTTTCAAATGAAGCATCCCTTGAGTGGACCCTTTTCTTTTAAATGGTTCCTAAAGAACCCCTTTGAAAGCTTCTCCTTCAAATGAATGCATTAGTGTCTAGCTTGGGGGTGACCTGACTAGACTTGTTTCATATATTTGCATCTAGCTTGGGGGAAACCTCACTAGACCTATCTCTTATGTGATTATCTTGAAATGCAGCTTGCAATAGCCATAGAATTTTCTTATCAGTCTTGCTCTATAGGACTGAAAACCTATAGAGCTTCTTTGCATCAATCTTGCTTTGTAGGACTGAGCACTTGTAAGGCCCCATCAAATTATGTGGAGCCTCTCACATTTGGCTTCCTTTAGGACCAAGCACCGGGGGCACCTCCTTTGCAAGTTTGAGGATCTGTAAAGCACTTTCATCCTATGGGATCTGATGAGACAAAAAAATGTCCCATCTATTAGCCAAATAAAAACATGTATTTTTCTAAATTATGAAGTTTATCAAGACTGAGCATGATGAGGAAAGTAAAATATTTTCAATTGGAGCAGTCAAAATTTCATCATATCTTGAAAATTACAATCTGGGTTCTTGAGAATTTGGATAGAAATTTGGAGACAAGAAGGCCAAAAAAACCCATTAAATTTTGCGAAAACCTAGTTCATGGTTTGAGAGAAAAAATCACTAGTCCATGCATCAGAATTTGTTCATTTGTTTTCTTCTATGCTCCATAAATTCTGGAACTAATTATGATAGCATTTATGAAGAGGTTGAGCAGTCAAGGGATTGTAGTTGCAAGCATTAAAGTAAATTGGAGTGACTTGGACAGAAGTTGAGAGAATATAGGGGAAATTGAAAATATATAGGGGGTTGTTCAACCCAGTTTATGAGCAGTTGAGAGTGTATAGGAGCAGATTTAAGATTTTTAATGATAGAAGATATCAAAAGAAGGCTTCTTCAACACTCTAACACCCTTTTGGAGTAGTTTAAAGGGATAAAAAGTGAGGATTATTGTTTTGGACAACCAAAAGAGATTGACTCAGCAAAATGGAGTGAAGACTTATCCTTTCTTTCTCCACACATGTTTCTATTTTCTAGCAAGTTGTTGCATAGCTATGAGGCTCATCTTTTAGAATTTTATAAATGCATTGTAATCAAGGAATCAAGGAAGGATTAGAAAGACTTGTTTTGGCCTAAGAAAATAAGATAGTTTCTAGTTTCATTTCAAGCAATGTATTTCCAGAATTTTTAGAGTAAAATTGAATTCAAACAAGCTTTTTATTTCCAGCAAAGTGTGAAGTAGTTTAGCATTTTCAATTCATGCAAGTGTGTCTTATATTAGTTTCCTTTCATGCAACTTTCCTTTTATGCAAGTGTGCTCCATAATAGATTTTATTTCTGTAAGTTTGATTGCAGAATAGACTTTTAAACAAGTTTTTTCCATTCTCTTTTGCATACAACCATGGAAATCGTCTTGAATTGATAAGTTAAATGATGAGGATTGCAATGAACCCATCATTTTTGGCATCGTTGTCGGGGACAAGTGTCATTAGGGAAGAGAGAGAATTAGTTTGGAAACCTTTTAGATTTAGAAGTTCCTCAAGAAAGATTCATCTCTCAAAATCCCCTCAAAATACTAGATCTAAGGAGAAACGCCCTATCTATTTCAAAATATCCTTAGTTGGAGGACCATCACTCCAAGTCTTAGCAAATGATGTTTCTTTAAAGAAATAATTGATGGATTATTGCTTGCAGGAGGTGAAAAATACAATGAAGAGATCTTATCTTCATTACAAAAGATTGCAAAAAAGATACTTATTTGAAGACCTTCAAAGTCTAAGAATGGTTGTCCAATCAGATTTTTGAAGTCAAAGGAGGGTTGCCCAATCAGAGATTTGAAGAACAAGGAGCTATTTCCAATCATGCATGCAACAGATTAGAAGGAAGGATGATGCAGGAGCATCCAGCAGTGTAGGGCAATCTTGCATCACCAAAAAAAAATATTTTCTTTATTTTCTTTAGTTGTATTGAGTCCCATGATGACACTTAAGGGGTATAAGACTGTCAGGCATCAAAAATAGCGAAAAACAAACACTTACTATTTTTAGTAAGTTGGCCAAAATGGGATCGTATGGATGTGAAAATTTACCCCAAGGAGCAAAGCAAAAAAAAAATTGTGGTCGCGAAAAAATCACCTCAATACCCTGCACGGTTTGGGAGAAATTAAAGTTTTCATCCTAGGAAATTTCTCCAATGCAGCTTCAAATTTAGATATAAAACTTTAGAGGCCCTGAAACAACTCAAAAAGTGGCTAAACTAACCTATGGTGGATCTATGTGTTGTAGAGTTCATTGAGAGCTTTCCAACGATATGCAATAATAGCAAATCAAACACCCGGATCAAAAGTTATGGCCCCACGAAGTTGGTCCTCTAAAAAGTGAATTTCATAAAAAAAATTCCAGGCTATAAATCAAATGGCGAGACTTTTGGTGCCAAAACAAAATAGGAAATTTGAGCTTTCTAGAACATTCTAGGGTGGTTATTGAGGAAAATAAAAAGGGTTAAGTGGGGGTTGTTGGAGGTGGCCCTGATAGTGCAAATTGTGGCTTTGAATAGTAGATTTTCTTTTTAGAGTTGATTTTGTTGTAATGAATCAAGCCCATGAGGCTGTAGCATGTAAGCTTTGAATATGTAATTTCATTTTCTGAAAATAATTGAAAGTGGGTATTTTTCTATCTCAAATCTTTTGTTTTGTTATCTGTTGTTATTTTTGTGGGTTTTGGGGGTGTGGCCCTCATCAAGTGGTATTAGAGCAGGAGTTCTTGAGCCTGTAATAAAGCGTCGAATGTGAGGCAATTGTAGCAGGACCTGTGAGTGTGGATTGTGTTCAAAATGCCTGCAAAACTTTCCTAGTATGGCAAAGGTAGAGGCCGAGGTGGTGGAGGAAGAGATCCAGCTAGAGATGAAATTAAAGCCCTTAAAAGGAAATTAGAAACCTTGCAACAAGAGGTTTGAAGAAGAGATGTGCAACGAGACAGAGATGAAAGTGAAGATGAAATGGAAGAGAAAGAGAAGGATCTAATGTATTCTAGAGAAACAAGATTGTTGCGAGCAATCTCAAGCATTGGGAAGAGACCTAAAACAGAGGTTTCAACTTTTAGTGGAAATATAAATCTTGAAGAATTGATTGATTGGATCAATGAAATGGAGGAATATTTTGAGTTTGAGGAGATTGAAGATCCTCACAGAGTGAGGTTTGTGAAGGAAAAATTGAAATTTCATGCCATTATATGGTGGAAAGAGGTCTAGTTAGAAAGAGGAAGACAAGGGAAAGATAAAATTTCTAGATGGGACAGAATGGTGTCAAAATTGAAGAAACAATTTATTCTAGCTGATTACGAATTGGAGTTGCTCAAGAAGATGCAGAGTTTGAGGCAAGGAACAAGGACAGTGAAAGAATACACAGAGGAATTTCACAAGGTCATGATTCAGATAGGACATTTTGAGGCGAATAAAGAGAAAGTTGCTCGTTATATTAACAGGTTGGAGCTAAGCATACAGGAATAATTAGCACTGGTAAGAATGACCACCATTGAGGATGCTTATCAATTTTCTCTAAAAGTTGAACGAATGAACAAGAGGTTTGAGAAAAAACAATGAGGTGGAGGTCGTGGAGGAAAGACCAGTGGATGGTCATATGGACGTCAAAATGAAGATCAAAATAAGGGTGAAGGCTCAATAGCGATCAGGACCAAAAAGGAGATAACACCTACCGTCCTTGTGATCAAAATAATGGAGTCCAAAGAGGAAGGGGAAGATCTGGATGAGGACCGGGAAGAGGAGGCTTCTATGGAACTTGTTTCCACTATGGAGAAGAAAGACATAGAGCCTACGAGTGTCCTCAACATCAAGGAAGGAAAAATAAAAGACCTAAGGGTAATGCACGAGTTGCACATGTTGATGAAGATGTTGAGTCTTCACATTCCAATGATGCAGAAAGAGGAGAGGTTCTTGTTACTAGAAGAGCCTTGCTGAATGAGGAGAATGAGCCAACTCAAAGGAAGAATTTTTTTTGCACCAGATGTAAGTGTGAAGGTAAAGTTTTCAATGTTATTATTGATGGAGGTAGTATTGATAACCTTGTTTCAAAAGAAATGGTTAGTAAGTTGCAATTGGAGAGAAGAAGGCATCTGAACCCATTCTGATTTTCCTTGGTTGTAGAAGGACCATAAAGCCTTCGTAAATGAACAATTTCTGGTAAAGTTTAAGATTGGAAATTACCATGATGAGCTATTATGTGATATTATGCCTATGGATTTTTGTCATATGTTGTAAGGCAGACTGTGGTAGTTTGATCAACGAGCAATACATGATGGAAACGCCAACACCTATTCTTTGAAAAAGGATGGAGTTCGTCATAAGTTGAAGCCCTTGAAAGAGGCAAAGGAAAAGGTATGCAGTAATGCAAGAATTTGTTTGGTTGATGGAAGAAAGTTCCTAGAAGGTATGAAGCATGAGCATATGTGTTTTGCATTGATCCCTAGAGTTGATAAAGAAGATACTACTGAGGTACTTGTAGGGGTTTCAGATTTGTTAAATGAGTTTCAAGCTATTATTTCTGATAATGTACCTGAAGGTTTTCCTCCAATAAGAAATATTAGTCATCAGATGTACCTAATTCCTGGAGCTAGTTTTCTGAATAAGGCAGCCCATTGTATGACTCCAACAGAGAATGAAGAGTTGAACAGAAAAGTGCAAGAATTGTTGCAAAAAGGATTGATTAGGGAGAGTTTGAGTCCATGTGCAGTACCTACAGTACTAGCACCAAAGAAAGATGGGGAATGGCAGATGTGTACAGACTCTAGAGCCATCAACAATATCACCATCAAGTATAGATTTCCCTTGCCAAGAATGGATGGCATTATGGATTGTTTGAGTGGAGTTGAGGACTTCACAAAGATAGATCTATGAAGAGTGTATATCACCAAATCCGGATTAGAGAAGGATATGAATGAAAGACAACCTTCAAAACCAAGGAGGGCTTGTACGAGTGGTTAGTCATGCCTTTTGGGCTAACCAATGCACCAATCACATTTATGCGGCTTATGAATGAAGTATTGAAATTATTTTTAGGAAAATTTGTTATTTTTTACTTGGATGATATTTTGATTTTTAGTAAGACATTGGAGGAGCACTTGATGCATATTCGAAGAGTTTTTGAGAAGCTAAGGGAGGAGAAGTTGATTAATTTGAAGAAATGTAGTTTTGTGAAGAGAGAGTTGGTGTATCTAGGATTTTTTGTTTCAGCAGAGGGTCTTAAAATGAATCTAGAGAAGGTGAGAGCTATCATTGAATGGCCTACCCCAAGGAGTGTTATAGAGGTAAGATAATTTCATGGTCTAGCAAGTTTTTATAGAAATTTTATCAAGAATTCAGTAGTATTTGTGCACCTTTAACTAAAGCAATGAGAGGGGATAGAAAAGAGTTTAAGTGGACTATCGGAGCAGCCAAAATTTTTGATATGTTGAAGAAAGTTACAAAGCAACCTATTTTGGCACTTCTAGAATTTAATAAGGTCTTTCAAGTAGATTGTGATGCTAGTGGCACTGCCATAGGAGCTATTTTGAGTCAAGAAGGTAAGCATGTTTCCTATTTTAGTGAGAAGTTAAATGATGCTAAAAAGAAATGTTTTGTCTATGATCAAGAGTTTTATGCTATAGTTCAAGATTTGAAGAAATGGAGACATTATTTGTTTCCAAAAGAATTTGTTTTATATACTGATCACCAGGCTTTATAGTATCTCAATAGTCAAGGAAAGGTGAATCAAAGGCACTTAAAATGGGTTGAGTTTTTGCAGAGTTATACTTTTTTTTTTAAGCACAGGAGTGGAAGGTCAAACAGAGTTGCAGATGCCTTAAGTAGAAGGAAAAATTTGTTGATAGAGATGAATATAGAGGTTGTTGGGTTCAATGAACTCAAGATTTTGTATCCAGAAGATCTAGACTTTGCAAAAGCTTGGAAGGCTTGTTTGGAACCTGTTACATTGGATAGGACGAGATGGTTGGATTTCTTAATCCAATATGGGATGTTGTTTAGAGGAAGCCAATTGTGCATTCCAAAGAGTTCTATGAGGGAGAATCTAATTAAGGAGAAGCATAGCGGAGGATTGGCTAGACATTTTGGTTGAGATAAGACCATTGCTCTTGTTAGTAAGAATTATTATTGGCCACAATTACAACAAGATGTGAAGATGTTTGTACAAAGTTATAGAGTATGTTAGATGGCGAAAGGAACAAGTCAGAATACTGGTTTGTATCAACCATTACCTGTACCTAAGAGGCCATGGGAGGATATTAGCATGGATTTTGTTCTTGGATTTCCAAGGACATAGAGAGGGCATGATTCCATATTTGTGGTGGTGGATAGATTTTCAAAGATGGCACATTTCATTCTGTGTCATAAGACTAATGATGTTGTTCATGTTGAGAGGTTTTTTTCAGAGAGGTGGTAAGACTACATGGTCTACCAAAGAGTATAGTCTCAGACAGAGATACCAAAGTTATTGGTTATTTTTGGAGGACATTATGGAAGAAGCTAAAGACAGATTTGAAGTTTAGTTTTGCACACCATCCACAAACTGATGGACAAATAGAGGTGGTGAATAGAATTTTGGGCAACCTACTAAGATGCTTAGTCAGAGATAAGCCCAAGGGATGGGATTTGATTATACCACTGGTGGAATTTGCTTACAATAATTCTATCAACAGGAGCACTAGTAAATCAACATTCCATATTGTATATGGGAGTAGTCCAAGAACTACTTCTCAACTAAGAAAGATGGATAAGGGGGAGAAGAGTAGTGTTGAGGCTAAAGATTTTACTGAGCACCTGAAGAATTTGTATGAAGAGGTAAAAAAACATATCAATAAGATGAACTCACAATATAAGTCTCAGGCATATCAGAAAAGGAGGTATAAGGAGTTCTAGGTAGGAGATGAAGTCATGGTTCATTTGTGAAAGGAAAGGTTTCTAGTTGGTACATACAACAAGTTAAAGATGAGGAAGTTTGGATTGTGCAAGATCCTGAAGAAGAATGATTCAAGAAATGCTTATGAGGTAGAGTTTCCTAGTGGAATAAACATTTCTCCTATGTTCAACATTGCTGATTTGACAAAGTATCATGAAGGTGATATAGAAGAGGGGTTGATAAATGAATAGTTGAAAATTCTAGCACCTATTTCAGAGATGGAAGAGAGAAGAAATCCTGGATAGTCGTGTGGGTAGAAGCATAAGAAACAAGCAATATGCAGAGTACTTGGTGAAATGGAGAGGAAGGCCCACTGAAGATTCATCATGGTTATCTGAGGATGAGGTTAATCATCTTGGTTTCCCTCTAACTCCTAAGAAGTGATAGGGTCACTTTTCAAATTACCCTGGGTGTCTGATGCAGGAGCATCCCGCGGTGTAGGGTAATCTTGCATCACCAAAAAAAAATGTTTTCTTTATTTTATTTAGTTGTTTTGAGTCCCATGATGGCACTTAAGGGGTATAAGACTATCAGGCATCAAAAATAGCAAAAAATAGACACTTACTATTTTTAGTAAGTCGGCCAAAATGGGCTCGTATGGTTGTAAAAATTTACTCCAAGGAGCAAAGCAGGAAAAAAATTCCGATTGCGAAAGAATCACCTCAATACCTTGCATTTTTTGGGAGAAATTAAAATTTGTCACGAGAAATTTCTCCAATGCAGCTTCAAATTCATATATAAAACTTTAGAGGCCTTGAAACAACTCAAAAAGTGGCTGAATCGACCTACAATGGGTTCACATGTTGTAGAGCTCGTCGATAGCTTTCCAACAATATGCAATAATAGCGAATCGAACACCTGGATCAAAAGTTATGGCCCCACGAAGTTGGTCCTCTAAAAATGTTCATAGCAGAATTTCGGTAATCATGCCATGGGGACTTTGGTGCCAAAACAAAAAGAATTTGAAGACCACCAGAACTGAACTTTTATTGAGAGGCGGTTGGGGAAAATAAAGGAATTGAAGTGAAAGGGTTGTAGAGGCTTGAAACATGCAAATAAGACAGGTTGGCAGAAAACAGATGGTGGACTGCTCTTTTTGGGGTTGTTTTGTTGGCTGAATCAAACCCATGAGGCTGTAGCATGTAAGCTTTGAATCTGTAATTTCATTTTTTGAAAATAATTGAAAGTGGGCCATTTTTCTATCTCGAATCTTCTGTGTTGTTATCTGTTGTGGTTTTTTTGGATTTTGGGGATGTGGCCCTCATCAAAGGATTGCAAGATCTCTCCAATTAGCCCATGTATTTTCTAGAATTAGAAATCATGGAGAAAGTTTCCACTTCAAAGGAAGGTGATGCATTGAGTTTCAAAATTTTTGAAATCTTCTTGTCATTCTCTTCTCTCGAAAAATTGAACACATGAAAACATACTTTGAGAAAGGGAAAATATTTTTTAGAACTAGTTAATGGTTATGTGTAACCTCTCTGCATCATTAAGTAGAGTAGGTTAGGGTAGGTTTGAATTTTGCAAATAAGTTCTTTGCACATGATATTTCCTCTTCTCTAAGGCTATAAGCAAGTACTTTTCTATACAAGTTGTTGCTCTAAAAACTTGTAGTAGAAGATATTTTGGCATTATGGATGACTGGTTAGTGTGCAACAAAAATAATGATGAAGCAATCTGAGTTGGTATTCAATGTAAAAGATCAAGTTGCAGCTTTCAAAAGTTGAAGAAATTATTTGCATGTAGAATGGAGAAAGTGAACTACAACTCATGCATAATGGTTGCATGGAAAACTGAGATAAAATTAGGAGCTGTCAGGAGCTACCTAGAGCAACTACTAAAAAAATGATTTTGAAGACTCATTATGAGTTGCAAAGAGACCTGCAACATTTTAGATGTAGGGGAGATGATGAGACAAAAAATATCTCATCTATTAGCCAAATAAAAAACATTTATTTTTCTTAATTATGAAGTTTATCAAGACTGAGCATGATGAGGAAAGTAAGAGATTTTCAGTTGGAGCAGTCAAGATTTCATCATATCTTGAAAATTATGATCTAGGTTCTTGAGAATTTTGGATAGAAATTTGGAGACAAGAAGGCAAAAAAACCCATTAAATTTCATGAAAAACTCAGTTCGTGGTTTGAGAGAAAACTTCACCAGTCCATGCGTCGTAATTTGTTTTCTTCCATGCTCCAAAATGTTTAGAATTTGTTCATTTGTTTGCTTCTATGCTCCAGAATTTCTGGAACTAAGTACATGATAGCATTTATGAAGAGTTTGAATAGTCAAGGGATAGTAGTTGCAAGCATTAAAGTAAATTAGAGTGATTTGGATAGAAGTTGAGAGAATATAGGGGCAGTTGCAAATATTTGGGGGGTTGTTCAACCTAGTTTATGAGCAGTTGAGAGCGTATAAGAGAAGATTTAAG
>VDFB02351007.1:0-23020 GCA_007258455.2 Sequoia sempervirens
AATGAGCTGAGATGATGTCTCTAGTACTTGTTTTCCAAGTGCTTGTGAGAAAATTTGATAAAAAGAGTAAATAGTGTGGTGCAAGTGTTCAGAATGTGCTCTAATATTGTGCTCCAAATTTCTTCTATGTTGATGCTATGCCTATGTGGATTTGGTATGTTGTTCAAGATTGTTAGAGGTTTCTATATTCAAATTTTGGGTTTCTACTTCATTCTACAAATTGAGATATTTTCACCAGCGTGTGAACCAGTCTTTTAGTGATGTTTTCTATGACCTGGGAGAAATGTATTTGCTTTTTGTTTCTCTATAGTTTGAATTCAATTTGTGCAACTTTGGGAAGTTTCTTATAATGTTTTTATCTTTCAATATTCAAGGTTTTACTTGATTTGGTATAATACAAAGTGAGTTTCATATGTCAGTATGTGAATAAGGTCTACCAGTTGATCTAAGTTGAAGTATTTGTATGATGTGAGTTTGGATTAAGTGTTTGATGAATCTCAAGTAGCTCGTGGATTATTCTAGATCTTGTTCAAGTTATTTTTTTGTGGAAGTTTTGGATTTATTTAAGGAATCGTGTACTTAATTTTTATTGTGTTTAGCATTAGTGTTGTTTGACCTTGTGTTAGCACTACATGTGAGGATTGTGAAAGTGTGTTAAGGAGTGTTGTGATATATTTGGGTCCTAATTAAGGATTTATGTATGTCACCTTGATTCCTATCCATCATAGGAATGTTTTGGTGTTGACCTATTTTCAATTTGTAAGTGTAACAAATAGTTTTTGACATTGGATAAGTTTTTCAAGGTTGAGGTTGACATGAATAAGAGTGGTGATGTTGTGATATATAAGAGAGAAGCAAGATAGATGCAAGATCAATGTGAGTGATGTATGTGATGTGAATTTCAAGTGCTCATATTCTTGAAGGACATGAGCTGGAGGTGTCCAAAATCTTTCATGCAAGGTTGCAAAAGTGTTGGAGAAATTGTGGTGGAATCAATGTTGCATTGAGAATTTGTTCTTTGTGTAAAATTTCTCTTCTATCTTTTATTCTTTCTATGGCAATGATCCCTGGTTGTGATCCTTTTGGATAGTGTGTCATATTCTAGTAGTGAGCCCTTGTACCAGTTTTGCAATTACTTATATTATGAGCTAATCCTCACCGTGGTTTTTCCCTCATTAGGTTTTCCATGTAAATCTGGTGTTCTCTTGTGTATGGTGTTGTTATTTTAGTTTATGGCATCTACATTTTATGCTTAATCACATTAATAGAACAAGGGTTTGATGAATACATGTGGGTTTGATTACTGTTGAGGGTTTTGATGTTTTAATTTGCTACAACTGATTCACCCCTCCCCCCTTATTTATCTTTTTCATTCAACAATTGGTATGAGAGCAAGGTTCCTTTGAGAAGGGCTTAACCACTTAAGGAAAATCCAAGATGGCTAAGCAAATTGATTACCCTAGATTTGATGAAACAGATTATGCATTTTGGAAGACAAAGATGGGAGGGTATTTGGCATGTCAGGGATATGAGATTGAAAGGGATTATAAGACTACATATACTCGACCTACAAATGGTCTAAGCACAAGTGATGAGATTAGGGCACATGAGGTAAATGGTAAGGAAAAAATTATTATTACAAATAGTCTTTCAAATTTTGAATTGGTTAAAGTTATGAATCTTAAGACTACTAAAGAAGTTTGGGATAAGTTTGAAAGTATTTATGAAGGAGATGAAAAGGTCAAACAAGCAAACTTGTAGATTTGAAGGCACAATTTGAGACTATGTGAATGTATGAAGATGAAACAATTACAAACTACATGTAGAGGGTTGTTTAACTGGTTTAAGTGCTATGAGAGGTCTTGGTGCAAGAGTTAAAGAGCCTAGGGTGGTAAAGAAAGTTCTCAAAATTATTCTTGATTTGTATAGTGAAAAGGTATCTACTATTGAGGAAGTTACAAATTTTAATACTTATTCTAGAGATCATTTGGTTGGTACACTTACTTCATTTGAAATGAAAAAGCTTGGTTTGAAAAATGGTACAAAAGTAGAGACTACTATTAAGGCTAGAAAATTAGAAAAGATTGAAGATTTAGATGAAGATGATCTTGATGATGTGGAATTTAACTTTGTGAGAAAGAAGAAAAAAGGAACCGGTAAGTACAAAGGTAAACTACCGTTCAAATATTTTAGCTATGGTGAAATAGTTCATTATGCTTCAAGATGTCCAAAAATATTTGTAAACAATAAGAATAAGGAGAATAAAGGAAATATGATTAAAAGAGCTTAATATGTTAAAGAAGATGCTGGTATTTTTGGTGATGAATCTGATTATGGAGATTTTGATGATAACAAATGTTTGTTCTTGGCTATAAAAGAAGAATATAGTTCTACTAACTCTGAAAGTTGTGTGAAGGAAAGCATTTCAAAGAAGAAGGATAAGGTTGAAGGTACTCTAGTTTCTACTTTTCATGTTAAAGAAGATAAAAATTATTGGGTTGTTGATAGTGGCTGATCTAATCACATGACCGGAGACAAAAGTAAGATTTTTAAGCTTGAAAAGTATGATGGAGGATTAGTTAAATTTGGAGATGATTCAGGAGCTAAGATTTATGGAATAGGTTCAATCAGTTTTGATGGCAAGAATAATACTAATAATGTTTACTATGTTAATGGTTTATGGAAAAATCTTTTGAGTGCTAGAAAAATGTGTAGCAAAGGATATAATCTTGTGTTTAAGGATGAAAAATGTGAGATCAAAAAATGATCCAAAACTATGGTTGTTGATGGTAAGAGGACTGATGGAAATAGTTATTAGCTTAAGGGTGTTGATGGGCATTGTTTTATGTCCCATATTAATGAAAATTGGTTATGGCATTGGAGGATGTGTCACATGAATTTTGAAAATTTGGAAAGAAAGTTCATGTAGTGAGAGATCTACCCACAATCACAAATCCTATCAATGTTGTTTGCAAGAATTGTCAATTTGGAAAACAAACAAAGAGTAGTTTCAAAGGAAAGGAACAATCTACTATTAGACTACTGGAATTAGTACACATAGATATTTGTGGTCCTACAAGAGTGAGAAGTCTTCAAGGTGATAGGTATTTCATTCTCTTTATTGATGATTATTCTAGGATCACATGGGTTACTTTTCTTAGAGAAGAATATGATGCACTAGATAAATTCAAGGCATTTAAAGCTATGGTTGAGAATGAAATGGATCTTCCAATGAGTTTAACATGTTTTGTGAAGTTCATGGAATAAAAATGAACTTGTCTACCCCTAGAACTCCTGAGAATAATGGAGTGGTTGAGAGGAAAATCTGGACTATTCAGGAAGTTGTTGGGACTATGATGAAAGAAGAAAATCTACTGGAAGTCTATTGGAGAGAAGAAATTCGTACTATTGTTTACATACTTAACATATTTCAAGCTAAATCTAATAGTGCAAAGACTCCCTATGAGTTATGGTATGGAAGGAATCCTAATATGAAGTAATTTATAGTATTTTGAAGCAAATGCTATATCAAAAGAGAAGAAGAAAACATAGTAAATTTTGATGCAAGGTCTTATGAAGGCATCTTTCTTGGATATTCTACTTAAGAAAATATTACAAATGTTACAACAAAATGTTAAGAAAGATAGTTGAAAGTGCAAATGTGAAGATTGATTAAAATTTGTAAAATTCAATTGCAATGGATGGATAGGTATGAGATGAACCTGATTGCAAAGAAGAAGAATAAAAAGCTCTAGAGAAGACCCCTTGTGCAAAAGAATCATTCTAAATATCAGATCATTGGAGACAAGATGATAGCAGTATTAACAAGAAGAAAAGCTATTGAAGTTGAGGTAAATCTATGTTTACTTTTTAAAGTGGAACCTAAAATAGTGAGTGAGGCATACAAAGATGAACATTGAGTGAAGGAAATGGAAGAAGAAATTATGTAGATAGAGAAAAATTAGACTTGGGAATTGGTTCCTAGACCGAGAAACAAGAACATAATTGGAACTAAGTGGGTATCCAAAAACAAGTTGAATGATAATTGAGAAGTGATAAGAAATAAAGTGAGACTTGTGTGTAAAGGTTACTTACAAGTGGAAGGAATAGAATTTGAGGATATATTTGATCCTATGACTAGGATGGAAGTTATCAAAATGTTTTTTGGCATTTACAGAACATAAAGACTTTAAAGTTTATTAGATGGATGTAAATTTTTCCTTTCTGAATGGTGAATTGGAAGAAGAGATTTACATGGAACAACTGGAAGGATTTCAATTTTCAGATCAACTAGATATGGTGTGTAGATTGAAGAAGCAATTATATGGATTGAAGCAAGCTCCTAGAGCTTGGTATGCAATATTGGAAAAATATTTGACACAATAAGGATTTAGCAAGGGCACTACAGATAGTAATCTTTACTTCAAAATAGAAGAAGATAAGAAATTGATAGTAGTTATGTATGTGGATGATATTATCTTCGAAGTAAATGAAACTATGTGTAATAATTTTTTTGAAGAGATGTAGAATGAGTTTGAAATTTCAATGTTTGGGAAGATGAATTTCTTCCTTGGGTTACAAATCAATCAAAAAAATGGACTTTTCATTTCACAGTCAAAGTATGTCAAAGAGATATTGAAGAAATCTGGAATGGATGATTCCACACTAGTATGCACTCTTATGGTGACTGGTTGTAAATTGAGAAAAGATGATGATTCACCTAAGGTTGATCAGAGAAAATTAGATCTATGATTGGTGGACTGCTATATCTAACTATTACTAGACCAGATATCATGCATGCAATTTATCTTGTGGATAGATTTCAAGAAGAACCTAAAGAAACACATGTTGCAGTAGTGAAGAGGATATTCATATATTTAAGAGGCACTCTAGATTATGGCTTGTGGTATCCTAAGGATATTTATTTCACATTAAATTATTACACAAATGCAGAATGGATAGGTTGTGTTGATGAAAAAAACCTACAAGTGGTGATGCATTCTTTGTTGGATGTAGATTGGTTTCATGGTTGAGCAAGAAGCAAGATTCAGTTTCTTTATCTATTGCAGAGACTGAGTATATTATAGAAGCATCATGTTGTACATAGGTATTGTGGATGAGACATGCATTGAAGGATATCAAAGTAGTGTATGATGAGCCTATTTATATCTTTTGTAATAAAATGAGTGCAATCAACATTTCAAAGAATCTAGAGATGCATTCAAGGATAAATCACATATCAATTAGTTATCACTTTCTAAGAGAGAAGGTTATGGAGAATGGGGTAAAACTTGAGTATGTACCTACAAAGGATCAAATTTTTGACATATTTACTAAGGCTCTTTCTAAGGATACTTTTGAGTATCTTTGGGAGAAATTAGGGATTATTGCCCCTCGTTCTTTGAACTAAATGCATATGGAGGTGCATCAATCCAGTGGAACTTTGGATCTATCTCTTTTTTGGACTAATGTCAGTGGCTACCTCTCAAGGGGAGTAGGTAGTGTCATGTGTTTTCATTCATTTGTTGATTTATTTGGGTGTACTTTTAAGGGGGGGTATTCAAAGCAAGTATCTTGGTTCTATGTCAAAGAGGGAGAACAACACAAAAAAATTTGTCCTTTTCCATTGATGCCAAAGGTGAGGAAAGTATCATGTGAAAAATTTTATCTACTCAAGGGGATAGATAATCTTGTAAAAAGAGAGAGTGTGTAGGAAGAGAGTATATGTTGTCTTTGATGGTTTTTCACATCATGTGTTGCCATCAATTACAAAGGAGGAGATTGTTGCAAGTATGAAGTTGTTGTAATTGATTTCAATAGGATTTCTACTGGATGGTGTTGTCATTGATGTCAACTATGTGTTAAGGAAGTTTGTTGCATGATGAATATGTTGAGGATATTGAGAAATTTTTGAAAAAGAGAAAAAAATGTTGTTGTGGGTTGGGCATGTGTATTTGAGATAATGAGGAAGTGTTGTGAGTAAATGGAGCTATCCTTTTGTTTTTGTGTTTGAAGATGAGTTGGAGTGAAGTAATGAGCTAAGATGATGTCTCTAGTACTTGGTTTCCAAATGATTTTGAGAAAATTTGATAAATAGATTAAATAGTGTTGTGAAAGTGTTCAAAATGTGGTTTGATATTGTGCTTCACATTTCCTTTATGTTGATGTTATGCTTGTGCAGATCTAGTATGTTGTTCAAGGTTGTTAGAGGTTTCTATATTCAAAATTTGGGTTTCTAAATCATTGTACAGAGTGGGATATTTTTACCAGTGTGTGAAACTATCTTTTAGTGATGTTTCCTGTGACTTGGGAGAAATTTTTTTCTCTACGTTTCTCCGCAATTTGGCTTTAGGTTGTGTGGATTTTGGAATTTTCTTATAATTTTTGTATCTTTTTATATTCAAGGTTTTACCTAATTTGGTACAATACATAGTGAGTTTCATATTTTAGTATGCTAATAAGTTCTACCAATTGTTCTGAGTTGAAGTATTTATATGATGTAAGTTTGGATAAAGTGTTTGATGAATTTCAAGTAGTTCATGGATTATTCTAGATCATGTTCTACTGAATTTTATTGTAAGGAAGTTTTGGTGTTTAGCATGGGTGTTGGCCAACCTTGTGTTAACACTACATGTGAAGCTTGTGAAAGCATGTTAAGGTGTGTTTGGATCTATTTGGTTCCTAATTAAAGATTTATGTTGGTTTCCTTCATTCTATCCACCTAGGAATGTTTTGGTTCCGAACTAGTCTGAATTTGCAAGTGTAGGATAGTTTCTGACATTGGAGAAGGTTTTCAAGGTTGAGGTTGATATAAATAAGAGTGGTGATGTTGTGACATGCAAAAGATAAGAAAGATAGATGTGATATCGATGTGAGTGATGTATGTGATGTGAATTTGAGGAGATCAATGTGAGTTTCAAGTGTTTGGATTCCTGAAGGCAATGAGCTGAAGGTGTCTAAAATCTTTCATGCAAGGCTGCAAAAGTGTTGGAGCAATTGTGGTAGACTCCTTGTTGCATTTTTTGCAAGTATGAAGGTTTTCTCATTGATTTCAATTGGTTTCTATTGTCATTGATGTCAACTATATGTATGGAAGTTAGTTATTGTTTGCATATGTCATGGATATTGAGAAAATTATAATAAAGAAGATTTGTAGTTTGTGCATGCATAGTTGAGATGTTGAAGAAATGCTATGAGTACATGGATTTATCCTTATGTTGATACATCTAGAGGTGTTTTAGAGTGAATTATGTGCTACAATTATGTCTCTGCTACTTGGTTTCCAAGTTCTTTTGAGAAAATAGTATTATGCAGGTATTCAATGTATGCTTTGGGATTTTCTTCGTGTTTCTTCTAGGTTGATGCTATGTTTGTGTGGATATGAGTTATTGTTCATTACTATTGTTAGCTACTATATCTAGAATTTGGGATTTTGGCTTGTCGTACAGTGCGAGATATTTTCATCAGTATGTGAACTATGCATTTTAGTGTGTATGGCTGTGGTCTGGAAGAAATGTATTTGGTCCACATTTCTCCTCATTTTGGTTTCAAGACTTGCAGTTCTAAGAATAGGTTGATAATATTTCTCTCTTGCTTGGTTGAAGAGGATTTTAGATAATTTGGTGTTGTTGATAAGTTTTTGAGTTACAATGTATTTCAATGAGTGACAAGGTTATTCAAATGTACAAAATATTCATACTCTTCAAGTGAAGTTTGTTGAGAAGATTCTACATCTATTTTCAAGTGTTTATTACTTACTCTAGATCATGTTCAAGTAAAGTTTGTTGTCCAGAAAGATTGGAACGAATTAAGGATGTGTGTGTAATTCCACAGTAGAATGTTTTGGCACTGACCTAATTTGAATTTGTAAATGCAAATTGTGTATGGCCAACCTTGGAAAGGTTTCAAGGTTGAAGATGGTATAAGTATGAGTTGAGATGTCTGTAAATGATATAGAGATATGTGAGATATGTGTGTATGATTCAAGTTTGAAAAAATTAGTGTGAATTCCAAATTTTTGAGTTCTTAAAGGTAGTGAGCTAAAGGTGTACTCTTTTCAAGCATGTCTGCAAATGTGCAAGAAAATTGTGGTGGAATCCCTGTTGCATTGAGATAGTTTTCTCTCTATAAGAACTCTCTTCTATATTCTTTGTATTTATGTGGTAGTGACCCTTCCGGGAAATGAGCCCTCATTGGACAATGATTCATATCTTGGTAGTGATCCTTTGTATTCAGTTTTGGAATTTCTTATATTGTGCACTAATACTCACCATAGTTTTTCCCTCATTGGGTTTTCCATGTAAATTTGATGTTATTTTGTGCATGGTTTTACTTCTTTCAGTTTCTATTTTTGCATTTAACAATCAAACATATTAGCAAAGTAAGAGTTTTGTGAATGCATGTAAATCTAACTTTTATTGAGGGTTTTCAAGTTTAAAATTGCCACAACTGATTCACCCCCCTCTTAGTTGTCTTGCTCAACAAAATTGAGAAATTGTTCTCTATGTAACATTTCTCTTCTATCTTCTTGTATTCTTTATGTGGCAATGAGACCTAGCTGTGAGCCTTTTGGATAGTGTGTCCTATTCTGGCAGTGATCCCTTGTACCTGTTTTACAATTACTTATATTGTGAACTAATCCCCACCGTGGTTTTTCCCTCATTAGGTTTTCCACATAAATTTGGTGTTCTCTTGTGTAGTTGTTATTTTAGTTTCTATTATCTACATTTTATACTTAATTACATTAATAGAATAAGAGTTTGATGAATGCATGTTGATCTGATTACTGTTGATGTTTTTGATGTTTTAATTTGCTACAATTGATTCACCCCCTCTCAGTTGACTTGTTCATTTAACAAGAACTATTTGGATTCCATTAAACCACTAATAATCTTGAATGCAACTTTGACTGAAGCATTCAAATTAGTTTCCAATTTCAATCATGAATTGTTAACAAATTTTCAAGTCAAACAACATTAGTTAGAACAAATAGAAATTCCACCACCTCAATAGTGGAAGTGGCTACAAAAGGTGATAGAATGATTTGATATTTATAATATGAGTTTCTAAGCTCTAACTGAGCTCTATGTAGAGTTGTCTTTGGGAAATATTTTGCATTACCTCTATGTATTCCTTCATTTGAAAATCAATAAAAACTCAAATTTAGTAATGTGTTGATGTTCAATTATTTGTATTATTTATTTTATCAATTTAAGAAAAACTCTGGTTTCAACTACTATATACATTAAATGATTGTTGATTTTCATTATTGTATATGCTATATATTATTGTTAACATATTATTAAGAATTGAGTTGAGTGATGAATCAATGAGTACATGTTTAACATAATTAAAATATAAAATTATTAATAATAAGTTAATTTATTCAATCTGAAGCATAATTTCATGGAATATAATATATAATATAAAATACAGTACAAAATATCAACTATAGTTTGGAATATAAAACTCTTGGTAATCCTAAACTAGTTAAATTAGGGTTGTTAGGTCTCCAACCTAGGGATTTCTAAACCCTTATTATTAATAATATGTTAATTTATTCAATTTGATGCATAATTTCATGGAATACAATATAAAATATCAACTACAGTTTGAAATATAAAATTCATGGTAATCCTCAACTAGTTAAATTAGGGTTGTTAGGTCTATAGCGTAGGGCTTTCTAAAACCCTATTATTAATAATATGGAAATTTATTCAATCTGATGCATAATTTCATGGAATACAATATAAAATAACAAGTTCAACTATAGTTTGGGATATAAAATATTTGGTAATCCTCAATTGGTTAAATTAGGGTTGTTAGGTCTACAATCTAGGGATTTCTAAAACCTTGGCATTCTTATGTTTTTTTGTTGACATCATTCACCTTTTGATTGGTCTTTAACTTGTGACTTATGGGTATTTATGTTGTGAGTCTTGCATCCCCTTTTCTTAGGAAGTGCCCCTTTAATATCAAATATAAAATAAAAATCAAAACCTTTACATTTTTTTTAGTTTTATTGTTTTATGTTCATTACATGGGGGAAGATAAATGATTCCACAAGTTTGCAATCCCATAGTGGAATGTCCTTTTCTTGGTTGTAGAATCACGGAAGGACATTATGTGACAATATTCTCATATGGGACGTAGGAGAATTCTATTGGAGAGAGGGGACAGTTGTGTCATTTTCAAGAACTTCAAGGGTCCATAGAATGTTGCCACGTGGTAGAAGATAAAGGATTTTGCAAGTCTGCAGGCCCATTGCGACATGTCCTTTTCTTAACTATGGAACCATGGAAGTGTTGAAGATAGTTTTACTCGTAGTAAAAAAATTGAATAAAATCTCCATAGACAAGACCGCGAAGAGCCTATCCTTCTTGAAAGATATGGAAAAAAGACAACCTAAGAGAAATTCTGCATTCATAGAGCAAAGATTGACTTCTATTCAATGCCAAGTCTTCGATAACCAGGTCAAGGTTGCACTAGGGTCGCTCTCGGGTAATGATGTGACATTTTCTATTTTCAATACATATATACACATATAGCTCTATTATTTCTTTGAAAATATTAAATCAAAATTTCTAATTGAAATGATAAACTTGGACATCACGAAACCAAAATATTTAACATAAGACTTCATGGAATATCACTAGTTCTTTTCTATCACTTAAGTAGATTTAGCATTAAGCATTCAACAATTTCATGGAAAATAAAAGATTTGCAACAAAACTATTTCCATTCACTTATATTTTTTGGAACATTTTCAAAAATATTAAACATCTATTCTAAAACAAAGTATAAAAATACTAAAAAATAAAAGTTTCTCTCGATTATTCTCCATGGATGCCCCAAAGAATTAATTAAAACTGAGCAAAATGCTTTATATTTAACCAGATTGCTTAACATCTACGTATAAAATAGTGCAAGATTTTAAAGAGAGGGTTTCATTTATGGACACCAAGTAGGTTATGTACGCACCCTTAAATGGTGCAGTATACAGTCTTGTTCAGCTGAACTTACAAAACCAGCTACAAAAGATACTGAGATAGGTAGCTATCATAAATATCTGATATTAATTAATGTCTATGTGCATACAATAAATGTTTTGGTAATCCTCAATTGGTTAAATTAGGGTTGTTAGGTCTACAATCTAGGGATTTCTAAAACCCTAGCATTCTTATGTTTTATTGTTGACATCATTCACCTTTTGATTGGTCTTTAACTTATGACTTATGGGTATTGATGTCGTGAGTCTCATGTCCCCTTTTGCAAGGAAGTGCCCCTTTAATATCAAATATAAAATCAAAATCAAAACCTTTAATTTTTTGTAGTTCTAGTATTTTATGTTCATTACATGGCAGAAGATAAAGGATTCCACAAGTTCACAGTTGCATAGTGGAATGTCCTTCTCTAGGTTGTAGAATCACGAAAGGACATTATGTGACAATATTCTCATATGGGACATGGGATAATTGTATTGGAGAGAGGGGACGGTTGTGTCATTTTCAAGAACTTCAAGGGTCCATAGAATGTTGCCACATGGTAGAAGATAAAGGATTTTACAAGTTCGTGGGCCCATTACAGCATGTCCTTTTCTTGGTTGTGGAACCATGGAAGTGTTGATGATGGTTTTACTCACAGTAAATAGATTGAATAAAATCTCCACAAAGAAGACCGTGAGAGCCTATCCTTCTTGAAAGATATGGAGCAAACACAACCTAAGGGGAAATTTTGCATTCATAGAGAAAAGATTGACTTCCATTCAATCCCAAGTCTTCAATAACCAGATCATGGTCACACTAGGTTCACTCTTGGGTAATGATGTGACATTTTTTGTTAATCTCAAAGGGACCTTTCAATACATATATACTCATATCTCTATATTTCTTTGAACATTTTAAATCAACATTTATAATTGAAATGATAAACCTGGACATCATGAAACCAAAATATTTAACATAAGACTTCATGGAATATCACTAGTTCTTTGCTATCACTTAAGTAGATTTAGCATTAAGCATTCAAAAATTTCATGGAAAAAGAAGATTTTCAACAAAACTATTTCCATATATTTATAGTTTTTGGAACATTTTCAAAAATATTAAACATCTATTCTAAAACAAAGTATAAAAATATTGAAAAATAAAAGTTTCTCCCAATTATTACACCAGATTCCTCCACAGAATTAATTAAAATAGAGCAAACTACTTTTTATTTCACCAGATTCCTTCACATCTATGAATAAAATGGTGTAAGATTTTAAAGAGAGGGTTTCATTTATGGACACTGAGTACGTCTTATATGGACCCTTAAAGGGTGCAACATACAATCTTGTTTGGTTGAACTTACAAAACCAACTACAAATGATATTGAGATAGGTAGCTATCATAAAGCTCTGATATTAATTAATGTCTATGTGCATATAGAAATTTTTTTGGTAATCCTCAATTGGTTAAATTAGGGTTGTTAGGTCTACAATCTAGGGATTTATAAAGCCATGGCATTCTTATGTTTTGTTGTTGACATCGTTCACCTTTAGATTGGTCTTTAACTTATGACTTATGGCTATTGATGTCGTGAGTCCCACGTCCCCTTTTACTAGGAAGTGCCCCTTTAATATCAGATATAAAATCAAAATGAAAACCTTTACTATTTTGTGGTTTTATTTTTTTATGTTCATTACATGGCAAAAGATAAAGGATTCCACAAGTTCATAGTCCCATAGTGAAATTTCCTTTTCTTGGATGCAGAATCACGGAAGGACATTATGTGACAATATTCTCAAGTGGGATGTGGGAGAATTCGATTGGAGAGAGGGGACAGTTGTGTCCTTTTCAAGAACTTCAAGGGTCCACAAAATGCTACCACGTGGTAGAAGATAAAGGATTTTGCAAGTCTGTGGGCCCATTGCGGCATGTCCTTTCCCTTGTTGTGGAACCATGGAAGTGTTGACAATGGTTTTGCTCACAGTAAATAGATCAAATAAAATCCCCACAGACAAGACCGCGAAGAGCCTATCCTTCTTGAAAGATATGGAACAAAGACAGCCTAAGGGTAAATTCTACATTCACATAGCAAAGATTTACATTTGTTTAATCCAAATTCTTCGATAATGAAGTCATGGTTGCACTAGGGTCACTCTCGGGTAATGATGTGACATTTGTTTTTAATCTCAAAGGGACCTTTCAATACATATATATGCATATCTCTATTATTTATTTGAAATTTTAAATCAACGTTTCTAATTGAAATGATAAGCTTGGACATCTTGAAACCAAAAGATTCAACATAAGATTTCATGGAATATCACCAATTCTTTTCTATCACTTAAGTATATTTAGCATTAAGCATTCAACAATTTCATGGAAAATTAGATTTTCAACAAAACTATTTCCATACACTTATATTTTTTGGAACATTTTCAAAAATATTAAACATCTATTCTAAAACAAAGTATAAAAATACTGAAAAATAAAAGTTTCTCCTAGTTATTCTCCATGGATGCCCCAAAGAATTAATTAAAAGAAAGCAGACCACTTTATATTTCACAAGATTGCTTCACATCTACGTATAAAATGGTGCAAGCTTTTAAAGAGAGGGTTTCGTTTATGGACACTGAGTAGGTTTTGTATGCACCCTTAAATGATGCAGCATACAGTCTTGTTTGACCAAACTTACAAAACCAGCTGCAAAAGATACTGAGATAGGTAACTATCATAAATCTTTGATATTAATTGTCTACGTGCATACAGTAAATTTTTTGGTAATCTTCAATTGGTTAAATTAGGGTTGTTAGGTCTACAATCTAGGAATTTCTAAAACCCTACCATTCTTATGTTTTGTTGTTGACATCATTGACCTTTTGATTGGTCTTTAACTTATGACTTATGGGTATTGATGTCGTGAGTCCCGCATCCCCTTTTGCTAGGAAGTGCCCCTTTAATATTAGATATAAATCAAAAGCAAAACTTTTACTTTTTTGTAGTTTTATTTTTTTATGTTCATTACATGGCAAAACATAAAGGATTCCACAAGTTCACAGTCCCATAGTGGAATGTCCTTTTCTTGGTTGCAGAATCGTGAAAGGACATTATATGACAATATTCTCAAATGGGACATGGGAGAATTCGATTGGAGAGAGGGGACACTTGTGTCCTTTTCAAGAACTTCAAGGGTCCATAGAATGGTACCACGTTGAAAAAGGTAAAGGATTTTGCAAGTCCATTGGCCCATTGTGGCATGTCCTTTTCTTGGTTGTGGAACCATGGAAGTGTTGACGATGGTTTTACTCATAGTAAATAGATTGAATAAAATTTCCATAGCAAGACCATGAAGAGCTTATCCTTCTTGAAAGATATGGAACAAAGACAACCTAAGGAGAAATTTTGCATTCATAGAGCAAAGATTGACTTTTGTTCAATCCCAAGTCTTCGATAACTAGGTCATGGTTGCACTAGGGTCGCTCTAGGGTAATGATGTGACATTTGTTGTTAATCTCAAAGGGACCTTTCAATACATATATACACATATCTCTATTATTTCTTTGAAAATTTTAAATCAACGTTTCTAATTGAAGTGATAAACTTGGACATCATGAAACTAAAAGATTTAAAATAAGACTTCATGGAATATCATCAATTCTTTGCTATAACTTAAGTAGATTTAGCATTTAGCATTAAACAATTTCATGGAAAATAAAAGATTGTCAACAAAACTATTTCCATTCACTTATATCTTTAGGAACATTTTCAAAAATATTAAACATATATTCTTAAACAAAGTATTAAAATATTGAAAAATAAATGTTTCTCTTGGTTATTCTCCATGGATGCCTCAAAGAATTAATTAAAACAGAGCAAACCGCTTTATATTTCACTAGATTGCTTCACATCTACGTATAAAATGGTGCAAGCTTTTAAAGAGAGGGTTTCATTTATGGAAACCAAGTAGGTTTTGTATGCACCCTTAAATGGCGTAACATACAGTCTTGTTCATTCGAACTTACAAAACCAGCTACAAAAGATACTAAGATAGGTAGCTATCATAAATATATGATATTAATTAATGTCTACATGCATACAATAATTTTTTTGGTAATCCTCAATTGGTTAAATTAGGGTTGTTAGGTCTACAATCTAGGGATTTCTAAAACCTTGGCATTCTTATTTTTTGTTGTTGACATCATTCACCTTTTGATTGGTCTTTAACTTGTGATTTATGGGTATTGATGTCGTGAGTCTCGTGTCCCCTTTTGTTAGGAAGTGCCCCTTTAATATCATATATAAAATCAAAATCAAAACCTTTACTTTTTTGTAGTTTTATTGTTTTATGTTCATTACATGGCTGAAGATAAAGGATTCCACAATTCATTGTCCCATAATGGAATGTCCTTTTCTTGGTTACAAAATCATGGAAGGACATTATTTGACAATATTTTCAAATGGGACATGGGAGAATTCTATTGAAGAGAGGGGATGATTGTGTCCTTTTCAAGAACTTCAAGGGTCCATAGAATGTTGGCACGTGGTAGAAGATAGAGGATTTTGCAAGTCCATGGGCCCATTGTGGTATGTCCTTTTCCTGGTTGTGGAACCATGGAATTTTTTATGATGGTTTTTCTCGTAGTAAATAAATCGAATAAAATCTCCACAGACAAGACCACAAAGAGCCTATCCTTCTTGAAAGATATGGAACAAAGACAACCTAATGGGAAATTCTATATTCATAGAGAAAATATTGACTTTCGTTCAATCCCAAGTTTTTGATAATCACATCATGGTTGCACTTGGGTCACTCTCAAGTAATGATGTGACATTTGTTGTTAATCTCAAAGGGGCCTTTCAATACATATATATGTATATCTCTATTATTTCTTTGAAATTTTTAAATCAACATTTCTAATTGAAATGATAAACCAAAATATCATGAAACCAAAATATTTAACATAAGAATTCATGGAATATCACCAGTTCTTTGCTATCACTTAAGTAGATTTTGCATTAAGCATTCAACAATTTCATGGAAAATAAATATTTTCAACAAAACTATTTCCATTCACTTATATTTTTTGGAATATTTTCAAAAATATTAAACATCTATTTTAAAACAAAGTATAAAAAATACTAAAAAATAAAAGTTTCCCTAGTTATTCTCCATGGATGCCCTAAAGAATTAATTAAAATAGAGCAAATTGCTTTATATTTCACCAAATTGCTTCACATCTATGTATAAAATGGTGCAAGCTTTTAAAGAGAGGGTTTTGTTTATGGACACTGAGTAGGTTCTGTATACACCCTTAAACAATGCAACATACAGTCTTGTTTGGCCGAACTTACAAAACTAGCTACAAAAGATATTGAGATAGGTAGCTATCATAAAGTTTTGATATTAATTAATGTCTACATGCATACAAAGTTTTACGTCAAAATGGTTTAGAAAATAGGAAAAGAGAACAAAAATTAAAATAATTTTTTGCTCCTCCGACATCCACAAATTCCAAACTTAAAGGAAAATGAAGCATCCTCTGGCCTTTTATAGAACATAGGGCTGAAACAAGATAAGAACATTACATGAGAGGAAATCTAAGGGACCAATCTCATCAAGGCACGTGGAAAATTGTGACCAATAGGAGAATTGCAATTGAAGTTAATGGAAGTAAACTCTAATTACTCATTGAAGCTCTTCGAGTTCTACTTTAAATTTATCTTTGTTATTCTCACCAGGAAAATAACTTGAATCATGATAGTGTTAGGAGCTTCCCATACATTTAGAATGATGGGCTGTAATTTTCACCCCTACACCTTGCTTGGTTGCGGTTCTGTCATTCTCAGGAATGGGCTCTCCCAAAGATTAGCGTTTTTCCCACTGTATGTGAAATACCGATATCCCCAGCATTTCGGTGAACTCAAAGCCGTCTGCATTATCACCTCCCAAAATGATCAAACCAAAATTAATTTTATTCCATCCATGATTCAATTTTTCCTGACCTTCCATACCTGAGCGTTGCATGACAATCAATATCTCCTACAATCACAAATTCCAAATATCAAATCCCTTTTTAGCAACATCATAACATCTCGTGTAAATAAAACCATTATTAAAATATTAGTACAAAATCTAGTAAAAAGAAAATTGCTTTCAAAAACATCTCATAAATCCTTCAACATATATCGGATCACCAGGATCATTAGATAAATTCAAGATTTTAACATTTCATTTCACTTTGCAACCTAGTACCCAGTACCCAGTACCTGGTACCCGGTATTTAGCTTTACCCACTTACTTTCTTGGACCTCGATTATATCGGTACTCCATCTTATCGGACTTCATCTTACCAGACCAAAGTCTTTCATTTGAAATTAACATTACCTTTCGCCTTTTCTGTGTTTCCACTACCCGGTACCCGGTGTATGAAACACTTATCATACGAAGTACTTTATTTTATCAAAGATTTCTCTTCTTCACTTCCAGTGATTTTCCAATCTATTAGCTCTTTCCAAAGGAGATATATATTTTTTCACTTGGGTCCCCAAGTCTTTTCAGTATTGGGGTGTATTGTGAGACCACACAACAGGAAGGACACAGAATGTTGCCAAATGGTAGAAGGTAAAGGATTCCACAAGTCTTTAGGCCCATTGTGGCATGTCATTTTCTTGGTTGTGGAACTATATGACACTCTATGATGATATTCTCATGTGGGACGTGGGAGAATTTTATTGGATAGAGTCGATGGTTACATCCTTTTCAAGAAAATCAAGGCTTTACTCATCATTGAAATTCGAGATGTGTGCATCCTTCCAGATGGACATCCCACACTCAAAAATGATAAATATGTAGATGAATGAACTACACTCACATGAACATGAAGTAATGTTTGATGTGACAGATGATGGCTCATAATTTCCTTCATAAAATTTTAGTTCATTTGTTTGGTCCGACATAGTAGCGAAAATGAAAGCGTGTGGTCATTCCATGTCAACTTGAGCTAAAGATTTGAACAATTAAAAAATAGGTATGCCCTTCTTGGAAAAATTCACCATTGTTAGTCTTGAAGCTCATAATCAAGTCTCTATTGTAAAATACTGTAGAAATTAGTTTTAAATCATTCTGGAATTATGATTCAATCAAACACCCAACCCTCTAGCTCTACATCTAAAAGACCCTTAGAGGAGGATATTCTGGCCTAGTTGCTAGGTTCCTCAAAAAATCCTCAACATCAACATAACATCGCCCTAATGCAATAGAGGGGATGGTAGACATAGCCAAAAATTATAGAGATGTTGAGCTAAAGTATCAAGATGATGCATTCACTGGGGGAATTGTTCCTACACTTGTATGGAAAAAGAAACTATCATTGCCCTTGTCTCCAATGCATGGACCTATGATTTGGGGAAGTTGGTTGTTCCTAATGTCTTTATAAATGTGGAACTCATCAAATGCTTTACTTTTGGGTATGATGAGAATATCAAAGTAATTAGTGCACTATATGGAAGTGTCCTAATGGATATAACTAGGGGGTTTATTTGTAAGGTTTTCATACTCAATGTGGCTGCAAATAAGGTTATATACCTTACTTCTTTCAGAAGGGAATAAAAGTAATATAAAAAATAGCTTTAGAGTGAAATGGATCCCTAGGTTTAGAAATAAAATCTTCTATGGAAAGCCATTAAGAATCCATGATAATGAACATGAGCCTTTTGATGCAATCTTTTGAAGACTATTTCATAATAACATATTGGGAATTATTCCAGGTGTCGGGGGAAGATGCACACTCAAAAATGAAGATACCTCTTATTTATATGGCTATTGATATACATAATCCTTTTTTCAATAATTAATTTGACTATGTAAACTTGTTAGCTGAGGCTATTCACAACCGGCTAGTGGACATTAAGAAAAGAAAAAGTGGCAAGGAGCTGGAGGTGAATTTCATGAGGTATTCTCTCCTTTTCCATATGATTTTATATAAAGGGAAAGATCATTTAAGCATATTTTTATAATTGAACATAAAAGATAAAGAGGGCTATGATCTCCCAGTACAATTTTGGCCACATGTTTGGGACAAACATTGTAGTCAATTTGACTATTATTTTTTTGAGATTTTCTTTGTAAGACAAGTCATGGCAAGGTTGGGTCTACCTGGAGTCAAACTGCGCAAGGAAATTTTGGATTTCCTTAGGCCTAAAAAGTGGAGGCCGGAGTTAGGAGTACAACATAATTAGGGAGATTATTACCTCCATGAGAGCTCAGTTGTTATCAGAGTATATGGATGTCCTCAATCCCCCCATGTGCTACCCAAAATGTGTCACCCAAGTTGGCATTCATGGATATTATATGGCAATTGAATGAGACCAATCAGTTTCATTTAAGGAAACAAAGGAAAGGGTGTTTTTTCCCTTATGTTAATGCCTTTTTATATTTCACTTTTACGAGAGACAACTTAGATAGGCTAAAAGAAATGCTTGTGGAATACAGGTTATTTCAGTTAAATTTCAAGGATTTTGACCCTAAAGGTTTCATACTTGAGGTCATGAAAGGTATCAGAAGGTCCGATTTTCACCATTAGGTTAATGAAAATGAAGATGTCATAAGAAATTACAAGGATGAATCTGACATAATAGAAAAAAAGGTGAAATGGCTTGCATTCAGAAAGGCAGAGGCTACCAAGATAAAGAATGATAAGGATTATCATGGAACATTTTCTAATATTATTGACCCAATTACCAAGATTCAGTCGTTGTTGAAGAATTTTGATAGAGTTGTAGGTAAGGCCCCTATCCTGGAAGAGAAATCAGCAAAGTAGACTAGAACTTCACCTGACCTCTCTATCACAAGACCCCAACCCTAGGGGATTTTATTAGAGAAAATGTGTAGTCAGACCCACCAAAGGTCACTCCCTCTCCTTCCCCTCAAATAATCAGTGTGGATTTTGATTCTCCCCCAAGAGAGCAACCACATAAGAGGATGAAAGTTGAGAAACTGTCATTGTTGGTTGACAATCTCATCAATCTAGATGAAAGTGAAGATGTTTATATCACCAAGACCAAATATTGTTGGCCTTCTTCAATAAAGGTTTAGGTTGGACATGGCTATGGGGAGAGATAACCTTAATGATGTGAGGGAATTCATATGTTCACAATTCATGTATTATGATGAGTTTATAAAATCCTAGGAGTTTAAACAGTTTGTTTTGAGATCAAAGAGGGAGGAGTACCTTAAAAGATTTTAGTTGGCACAAGAAGATGTTCCTAGAGAAAATTATGATGAAGTAGCTGCAAAAGTAAGGGAAAAATGAATTTTGAGTCCAAAAAAATTATGCCTAATGAAGGGAGAAGAATGGTGGAAGATAGTGGATTGCTACTTCTCCCTGAATGGGACATTTCTTCTGCAATTGTCTTTTATACTATTACGAAACAAGAAGGAGATGTTTTCTCCATAGAAGAGGAAGCAGAGATGGCATTATCAGGATTAGGATTCAACCCACATTGGTAAGCCCTTGCAATCTGGGCCCTTTCCCCAAATACAAATAATCATGTGATTGTTGAAGCCTCAAAGGGAGATTGATTGTAAAGAGGGTGTTTGACACCTCTACCCTTGAAGTTGTTGCATTAGTGGTAGGTGTTGCCAAGTTTAATGAAGCTACTATTTGAAGGTTGAAAGAAAGACTTAATACAGTGTTGAAAAAACATAATGATCTCATGGAAGCTTACAACCAGTAACAGGTATTATTGGCTCAAAATAAATCCCTTCTTGAAAGTGTGTAGGAAGTAGGCTCCTCTTCTATAGTTTCCCTTGTTCATGTGATGATTGAAAACACAAAGCTTAAATAAAAGATTCAAATGCTAGAAGAGTAGTTGAAGAATGCTCAAAAAAATCCTCAAAAGGAGAGTGTGTGCATTGCAAGGTGCATCCTGGAGCACAAACTATCTAAAATCTTAAGAAGGCTAAAAAATACCTATGTGTCATATCTGAATTTGAGAAATTCCACTACCAAAATGAGTGGGGATCAAGAACAACTCAAATTTATATTTGAACAATGGAATATTAGATTTACATCTTTGGAAGGTATGTATAAGGGATTTCCAAACACATTTGATGCCCCACCTAGTATCTATCTTACTTGTGAGATTCTCAAGATGGCACAAAATCATAAAGGGTATTTGGAAAATATAATTGAAGTTGCACGAGCAAAAATGAACTCTTTCATATATGTCGACAAAAGGGTTGTACCCCGGTGTTAGAACAAAATGGGAAGTTGAAGACCCTAGATAAATGTGAGGATAGTTTCAATATTGTAATCCCAACACTCCCTCTAATTTGCAAAGACAAAAAACATGATTCAAATCTACTTGATTCCTATTCAAATAGGATGGTCGCTACAAAACAAATGATGGAAACTTTTTGTAGAGAGGTAAGTGCTTTACTTGATGCCAAGTATCATCAAAATTTGAAGAATGTGGAAAAGATATTATCTCATGACTATCCTTATGAGGATATGTTTAAGGAATGGAATGAAAAGTATAATTTTTTACCTAGCCTATGAGTGGATGCATGCTTTTATTCCTATGCCTCATGTCTGAGAATTTGGTTGTCAAAAAATTTTGGGATAAGGTTCTTCACTTCTTTGCTTCTTGCTTCCCTTATGTTATAAGAGGGAATCCTGAGCCTCATTCAAAATTTCAAAGTGTTTTGATTTTTTGATCTTTCATCTCATTTTCTGTAAGCTTTTTTGCACGGTTTAAGCTATTTGATAGCATAGATGGGAAATACTATAATTTTTCTCTATAATAAAAAAAGATGACTCAAATATTTAATTATATTTCTTTAATTTTGAACATCAACCTATCTTGCTCTCCAATATTGTATTCACTATATTTTAACTCAAATTAATCAAGGGTCATTTATAAGTTTTCATATCACATCATGTTTGTATGATATGGATGTTGAACTGTTAGCTTTTGCTCAAGGAATGGATTAATATTCCTTTCAATTATTTATCAAAGATTGTATGAAAGGAAATACAATAGGAATTATATGAATTTATAAGTAGTGTAATAAGTGTTTTTCTTTGCTTTGTTTCTCATTGTAAGGCAGTGAGGCTATAAGAAGCCATGAATTGGTTAGTTATAGGAGTATATTTCATTTTCCAATTCAATTGTGGATAAGGCATTGATCAAAATAATTCATAAACTATGAAAAATTATACAAAATCACATATCAAATCAAAAACAAAATTTTACTTTACTGCAAATTTTATGTTATATGCACAAATCTATGCTAGCAAGGAAACATTAAGCATTGAGTTGAATGATGAATCACTGAGTACATGTAAAAATGGTTAGTATGGAAATTAAAATATTGAATTAAATTAATAATATGTTAATGTATTCAATTTGATTCATAATTTTATGGAATACAATATAAAATATCAACTATAGTTTGGAATATGATTCATGAAGTGTAGTATAAATACCTAAAAATTGCTAATGCACTTCCATTTTCCAAATCAAGTCAAGGTCATCAAGTTGACATTCAACTTCTCAGATAAAGTAAAAGAGTCATCTTGATTTTGAGTCTGGTCTTCATTTCCTTCACCCTACGTCTCACATTCAACATTCATTGTGTCACTATCATTTTTCCCACTGCCAATGTCATCATTACCAATACCAACATTTGAAGTGTTGCACAACCCTCTTATTTTGCATATGGACCTCTAGATTGTGAGTTCCCTTTCAAAAGGAAAAGTTTTGACATTAGACATAGTTCAAAAAACCCTCAAGCAATTTTCAAAATTCTTGTCTAGTTTATTTCTTATTTTTTATTTCAAAAATGCTAATGAAATGAAAACTCTCTCATCCTCCACCAACCCCAATATCATTATTTGACATAAATCAACAAGTTTGAATATTTTGATATTGAACCATGCAATATTCACTCTGACCTAAGGTTTTCCAAGCCTTTTGTTATTGATCCCACTTCCATGGGCTTCTCCATGGAATCAAAATGGTCCATCATACTT
>VDFB02351008.1:0-38504 GCA_007258455.2 Sequoia sempervirens
AACTAAATTAGTTAATCTTGTATTTCAAAATCAAAATTTAATAAATTAAATTCAATGAACATGCTAACTTTTACCTGAGTATCAATTCCATACACATCATGCAAAATGTTAGCCACCCTGTCCATCTTTGTAGCTACATAAGGATCCTCCATAGTAGCCTCCTCAGTGCCAGTGGGGTCATATGGACAAGTCACCCCACAAGATTGACACACATGGGTTCGAAGGCCACCACTCGAAGATTCCCTTGGATGGCACTATAGAATAGGGCTAGTATGATTGATAACACTCTGGGTCAAAGTGTTGATCGCCTACAATGTCTCTATGTCGACACTCTCCTTTGCAATGGTAGGCATAACAACATTCTCATGAGGTGGCCTAGTGAGAGATTGTCTCCCTTGCAACATAGGATCTAACTGTGCACTGGACCTATCCTGAGCCGACCCCCCCACCTCTCCCCTGGAAGTCCCTCATAACAAAATAATTTGGGATTTTTTTTCAATATAAACTCACTGTATAGTTTCCTAAGAAAATATTGGGGGACTTCACAATTGGTGCACAGTCGATCATCAAAGACCATGTACCACCTATCATAAAAATGGTTCCTAATCTCTTGGTGGTGGCACTAATCAATAGGAAAAAAATTCACATTGAGGCTAAGATTTTGATTTGTGTGTGGGTCAATGAATAATGAGCGCAAATCACCTTTTGTAATTTTTAAATCCTTTACATGTTTATATGATAGTTTATCTGCATAATATGCCCTAGCAGTCTACCTCCTACTTGCCATCCAATTATTTGTTTGCTAATTGAATCTAAATTTTTTAACATATCTTTCAATGAATTTGTGAGGGTCATTCTTTCTGTGGTTGAACCATTTGGATCATTCAACCTACTAATAAACTCCTCAATCTATTTTTTGTTGTTCTCAATCTCACTCATTAAATTTTGTTGAGTGGTAGGAGGGTGTTAAGGGATTGGTGGAGGAGGTTGTTGTTGAGGTTGATTTTCTTGTTGAGGATTTTATTCTTCAAGATTTGGTTGCTCTTCTTGTTGAGGATCTTGTGGGTTTGCAAGTTCATTTGCATCTCCTACAAATTCAAAAATTTATATATCAAATTTAAGCTAAAACTAACAAAATCAACTTGAAGCTAAGAAATTCAAAACAAACAACAAACAATACTTAACTCTCCCACCTCTTCATCATCATGGCCCCATCCTTGCAAAAAAATAGAAAATCTTGTTGAAGATTTTTTTCCCAATACCTCCTCCTAGAACGCAAGTACAAAAGTTGGGGGTTTTTCCTATGGGCAAAAGAAGAAAACAGTCAAAGTGAAAATGAAGAATTTCACTTTTTTTTTTCTTTTAACATGCTATAATGTGAGCATGTTATAGAATTTTCAAAAAAAAAGAAAGAAATTGGCCATGAAATTGCTACCCAACTTCATGCACCCAACCCACTCAAAACCCTAAAAAAGGGCCAAATAGGACTCATATGCCAATTGTGGTGTATAGGTTCTATCTGGATGAGACTCATATGCCCAAGGTGGCATTTGGGTCGCACCATGACTTTTTAGGTGGAGAAAATGTCAAGGAGTTTTGAAATTAAGTATATTTGTTGATCTTGTTAGGATTTCAATTGAAATATACCTCAGGATGCATAATATAGGGTCTTAGGGGCCTATTAATGATGATATGAAGGTCATAAATGCAAGAGGGCCCAAAAATTAATGTTAAGATGTAAATAAATACACTTTACAACATTAAGTTAAGAAAAGATTAGGTGAACTCAGTTGAAAAGGTCCCTAAATTTAATGTGAATGTGTAAAACACATTACAACACTAGATCAAGGCAACATTAGGTCCATTTTAATGTTAACCATTCCAAATCAAGTGTGAAAATTTAGAGGGATGATTTTTTTGTTGCCACAAGTTATTAATTCTATTGATGGCTCACTGTGGACTAGCTAAAATATGATTATGAACATCTTTTATGAACATTATAAGTAGTCATTTATTGATGACTTAATGAATGACCCTTTAATTCCTATCATGAAGGAAAACTTAGCTAACTATATTCCATGCAAAATTCAACATGATTACAACACTTTTTTAGATCGTTATCCCTCATTGGATGAGAATAGGGAGGCTATACATACAATTTTGATTTGGAGAAGAGCTCAAAGTTGGATGGCCTACCTATTAAGTTCTACTACATGCTTTGGCCCCATATCAGGGAGTACTTCTACAATGTTTTCCTTGAGGGAATTGAAACAAGGTTTCTAGGAGCTAATACCAACTAGGGTCTTATCAAACTTATCCCCAAAGGAAATCAAGAACAAATTGTGAATGGTTGGCACCCCATAACTTTACTAAAAATTTCATATAAGATCATAGTGAAAGCCTTAGCAAAAATAATCAAAACCATCTCCCAAGAGATTATTCAACTAGAGAAAACTAGTTTCCTTGGAGGCATATTTATTTTAGATACCTTGGTGCTTTCCTAGGAATCATCGAAATGGGCACAACAAATGACTCAATATTCTTTGATTCTCAAACTGAATATTGATAAGGCTTATGATTATATAAGGTGGCCATTCATTCTTAAGATGCTTTAATGTTTTGGATTTGGTCCCAATTTTTGTGGCCATGTTCAAATGTTCATGGATGCTAATGCAAGATTGGCTATAAATGGAACTCTCTCCTCATAATTCCCTCTCCAAAGATCCATTTATTAAGGCCACCCTCTATACCCCTTCCTTTATGTTCTCAAAACTAATGCTCTTGATTATTTCATGCATCATGCTCTATCAAAATATCTTATTCATGAAATTTCTCTATCGAGTAATAATGTTGCTCTTAACTCCCACTTTACTGATGATAGCATGATCTTCATTCCAAATATTGTCGATACTATCAACAATAAATTGGATATCCTTGATTTCTTTTGTGTTGTTTCAAGCTCCTAACTTTATATGCAAAAAAATAAATTATAGATGACACATCCCAACCCTCATTTTCCTTGGATTCCAAAAGAGTGGCAAGAAATCAAACGTGGAACCATTACTAGATGCCTTGGCATTCCTTTTGGAATTGGAGTTCCATTGAAAGATATGTGGAGGCGGTTTTTAAAAAAGTTCAAATTCAAACTATTAACTTGGAAAAATAATATTTTATCTATGGTTTGGTGTATACAAGTGCCTAATAAAATCCTCTTGGATATCCAAGTATACATCTCTTTGTGTTTAGTACCCTTTGAAACTTTCTACAATAATCTTATGCAACTCATCTAAAGTTTCATATGATCCAAATGGGAAAATAAAAAAGACATTCCAGTTACTTCTTAGTCTCAGTGTATTCTCCCATAGGACAAGTGTGGATTAGGAATCATTGATCCTTACACGCAGTGGGTCTATCTTTTAGCCAAATGGAAGAGAAGAGATTTGGAAGGAAATTCAACTTTGAAACTTTTTGTTTGGTATCTTATTCAAATGGCTACTACTTGTAATTCATGCAATGCAATTTAATAGAGTGGCACTATTCTTTTATCCCCATACTTTAAACTCTGTGTATCAAACCCTCTCAACTACATATGGAAAGCTTCACAATTGATTTCCTATTAGTTGTCCTAGTTTGATTAGTCATTCAACCATGGGCTCAACTTTGCAACTTCTTCACTTTGGTATCTAACAAAATAAAAACTCATTCTTGATGATTCCGAGATTCAAAGTTGAGTGCCTCTTCAAGAAATACATCCAAATATTCATAGATCTATGGGACCTATCATGCTTCTCAAGGATATTTTGCTTGATTCTTCTTCCAGCTAAATCATATAGCTTATTATTCTATTTCCATTTAAACATTCAAAGATACATCATTTTCTACTAAATTTCATTAATGTGCATAAAGGAGATTGTCAAAATAGATTGCATTATTCTAGAGTTGCAATGGAATAGAATAAGAAAGAGAACCAACATGTAATGCAAATGTAATCTTTATTGATGATCATAAGTGTATAATGTCCCTCACAAGCCGGGGGACTAACTAGTCTAATTCTTATAAAGAAAAGACTATACACTTATAGATATAAAGAAGGAAATGCACATAAAATGAAAAGGGACCCGTCATTTCTTGGTGGAATGACGAATCTTGTTGGCCTTGTCCTACATCATCTTGGTCCTCTCCACTTGTCTTGCTTCCATTTTACACTCTCCTCATTGCTCCTAGGTTTCCTACATTTGAAAAAGAAGTGTTGTTAGAGCAATGAAAGGTCATTGATCAAAATATGTGCAACATCCATAAAAATGAAGTCTCATGTCCATAAGCATTAAAATAGACAACATACCATAAGTGTCTAGGAGAACAAGAAAAGAGTAATCAAACACACCTATGATATTCTTTTTTTATCTAACTAGTTTGTTCCTTGTGTAGATTTAGGACAAGTCTTTGTTATTGTTCTGATTAAGCTAATTATAGTATGTGGAGTAAAATGTGGCTCCCATGAGGGTTGAGCCCAATATGCTACCCTCTTATGTTTTAGGAGGGATAGGAATTTGAGTAACTTGATCAAATCAATGATAAACATATTCTTGATGCATTAAATCAATATGGAATCACACTAGTTGATAAACTTTCAATATTAGATTCAAAAGATGCAACAAATAATGGGAACTATCAACAAAGTTACCCTTCATCTTTTCACAATGAATCAATCAATAGGTTGGCATCATGCAAAAAGGAGCAATATTTTGTTGGATATGTCTTTCAATCTTCTTAAGTGGATCTAAGATCCATTTTATTAAAAAAAAAATGATTTATATGATGCATCAAGTTCAATTATAGATGCATCAAGTTCAATTATGCATCCATTAATATAATGGAGGAGGTATCAAGTCTTATCTAAAACCATCATGAGTCATATAGGGTAGCAAATAAGAACAAGGACAGTCATACCTTGTTGCATTAAAAGATACAATCCAATTCATATCACTTCAATCCTATTGAACATGTTGGTAGAACAAGGACAAACAAGGTGAATCAGTTGTCACAAAAATTCAAACTTTTCTTATCTTAATTTTAATCTTAGATCTGATGAATAAGCAATAAACCACAAACAATTAACACATGAGAGAGACAAAGAACACCAAGATTTTTTTATGTGGAAACCCTATTATGGGAAAAACCATGGTGGATGTTAGTCCACAAGATTATACTCTGCTAAAAGTATAATGAAAAATAATAAATGGAATGTGCATGCATTTAGGCACACTTCCTAGAGCTCACTACTCAAATACAAAAGAGGCTCACTGCCCAACATAATAGGATTAAAAATACAAAGGGTATGAACTGAGAAAATAGATTCTACACAAGCCTGATTATAGTTCCAATTAAGCTCAACACTTCTTCACACTCTTCTCTACAACTGAAAGATATTCAAAGATACACACATAGGTGCAACTTCTCTTCTCTTTACACCAATGAAACAATCACTCTTATATATCCGCTACATGAGATTTCATCACATCTTAGTCGACCAAGAAAAATAAAATATATTTCCAATGTTGGCCCAAATTTTCAATTAGATTTTTAATGTGTATCCATCAAGGTTGGCCATAACATAGTGGAGACCCAAATTGATATCTCCAACAAAAATACTTCAATTAATTCCTCCTTGAAGATCAACAACATGCTACAACCATCATGTTAGCCAAGAACATGAAAAATTGAACATACAGAGAAAAATATTCAACGAGTACATCAATCAATGTGGATGTACCATAGAGATAGAGTATGATCTAGAAGCATCCAAGAACAATAAAGAGTCATCCATATTAACTAAGATCAAAAAAATCACAAAATCTTCATTTAGGAACATTGTCAGACCACAACATACTCAAAACATCATGTTGACCTCTAAAACTTCTAGTAAATGATCTAGATATACTAAAAAATAAGCCCTTTGATCCACACAAACTAATCTTCAATGTAGAAAGCAAAACACCTTTATGATTTGGACAGTTCCACTAGGAACCTAAAACACTTTATTTTACAATTTTCTCAATATCCTCAACATATACAATAGTTGATACACCAATAACTAATAGTGTTGACATAAATGACAACCACATATGAGCAATACATCCACAACATCCAACAATCTCCCCCTTTGGAATTGATGGCAACTCATGTGAAAAATACCATCAACCCAATACACAAACTTCTATTGTACTTCTCTTCTTGAAAATATTTTTCACATTACACTTCTCCCCCTTTGACATCAATGGAAAAGGTAACAATGAACCTTCCATATACATGCTCTGAACCACATATGTGCACATCTAACTACTCTCCTTGAGTAGCAGCCACGAAAGCATCAACCTGTATCAAAATACAATGATGAAGTTCATAGATTGATGCAAGAAAATTCATATTTTAATTCTTATTAGGAGGGGTGATTACCCCTAGCATTCCTCTGAGATAATCAAAAGTATCCTTCAGAAAAGGTTTAGTAAATATATCAACAATTTTTTCTTTAGTAGGCACATACTCTAGTCTGACTTCTTTCTAATTCACTTTCTCCCTCAAGAAAATAAATTTAATTGATATATGTTTAGTCTTAGAGTGTATCACTGGATTCCTTGAGACATTTATTGCACTTGAGTTGTCACAGTATATAGCAATAGGCTCTTCATATGTCATTCTAATAGCTCTTAGCATTTGTTTCATCCACATCACTTGAGTACAATTATTGGCAGTAGCAATGTATTCTTCTTTAGTAGTAGATAGAGAAATTGAGTTTTTCTTTTTACTTAACTAGGATACCAGCTTCTTCCCTAGGAAGAATGCACCAACACTAGTACTTTTCCTATCATCTATATCACCAAACCAATCTGCATCAGTATATGCACATAAAGTGAGATCATCATCCTTTGGATACCAAAGTCCAAAGTCAACTGTTCCCTTCAAATATCTAAAAATTATCTTGACATCAGTTACATGTGATTCTTTTGGATCAGCTTGAAATCTTTCAACCATACACACAACATTCATAATGTTTGGTCTAGTTTGAGTCAAGTAGAGCAATCCATTGATCATTAACCTATATATAGTTTGATTTTCCTTAAGAGAGTCATCATTTTGCATCAACTTACATTTAGTCACCATGGAGGTACCAACAAGTTTGGAGTCATCCATCCCAAATTTCTTCAGTAGTGCTTTCACATATTTGGACTAAGATAAGAAGATCCCTTTGTCCAACTGTGTAACTTGTAATCCTAGAAAGAAATTCATTTCTCCAATCATACTCATCTCAATTTCACTCTTCATTTCATCAACAAACTTCATACATAGATTATCATCTCCTCCAACAATGATGTCATCAACAAAAACTTCTATAATTAACTCCTTATCAATATCTAATTTGAAGTATAAGTTGTTGTCAGCAGTACCTTTAGTGAATCCAAGTTTTAGCAGATATTTTCCCAATCTAGCATACCAGACTATGGGGGCTTGTTTAAGTCCATACAGAGCTTTCTTTGACCTACAAACCATATCTCCCCTATTTGTTAGTTGAAATCCATCTGGTTGTTCAATCTACACTTCTTCTAGTTCTCCATTCATAAATGTAGACTTTACATCCATTTGATAGAATTTATAGTCCTTGTGTGCAGCATAAGCAAGAAATAGTATAATAGCTCCAATCCTAGTGACAAGGGAAAAAAATTCTTCAAAATAAACACCTTCCATTTGAGAATACCCTTTACATACCAGTCTTGCTTTATTCCAGACCACTTCATCTTCATTCAACTTGTTTCTAAATACCCATTTTGTACCAATCACATTTTTGTCTTTAGTCCTCAGAACTAGTAGCCATGTGTCATTATTTTCATTCTGTGTTAGTTCTTCCTTCATAGCTTCCAACTAGTGTTCATCTTTACAGGCTTTAGAGACATTTTTTAGGTTCAATCTTGGAGATCAAATAGTATTCTTCTCAAATTTTTCTTCTAGTTTGCACTCCTTTATTCTTATCTCCTATGATTTGATTTTTAGAATGATTCAATTTTACATACCTTGGAGTTTTGGAACATGAGCTTTAGATTCTTTTAATCTTTATTCTATACTTGCACTTGTCTGAGCCTCCTGGTTGACTTGATTTACCAGAATAGATTGAAGTTGATTGTGTCTGAACATTCTTCCCTTGTCTTGTAATGTCTTCATATGAATCATAACTACAATGTCTAGATGATTTAACAGAGTCCTCATCAATGCTAACATTTTCACTTTCAACCATCTTTCTCAATCTTTTGTTGTAGCATCGGTAGGCCTTGCTTTTAGTGGAGTAGCCTAGGAAGATTCCTTCATCACTTCTTGCATAAAACTTTCCTATATCATCATCTCTTTTGATATAACACTTGCTACCAAAGATATTAAAATACTTAACAGTAGGTTTGTAACCAAACCATAGCTCATAAGGAGTCTTACCAGAATTACCATTAACATTTACCCTATTCAAAGTATACACAACAGTGCTTACCACTTCACTCTAGTACATTTGAGATACATTTCCTTCCATCACCATTGTTCTGGAAGCATCTAGAATTGTTTTATTCTTTCTCTCTACAACTCCATTCTGTTGAGGGGTTGGGGGAGTAGATAACTATATTTTAATTCCATACTCTTCACAATAAGAGTTGAATTCCTTGGAAATGAACTCACCACCTTTGTTAGATTTCAGGCACTTAATTTTTTAGAACTTTCTCATTTTCTACCATAGCCTTGAAACTTTTGAACTTCTCCAATGCTTCACACTTTTCTCTTAAAAATGAAACCTAGTTCATTCTAGAGTAATCATCAATAACTAGCAAGAAATACCTTTCTCTATGAATACTTCTAACTCTGGAGGGACCATAAAGGTCAATATGTAGTAGCTCCAACATATTATTTGAATGAAACTATTTTCTCTAGAGAGAGACTCTAATTTGTTTACCCATCTAACATTCCTTGTAGATTATATTAGAAGGCTTTACTAACCTAGGAAAACCTCTTACTACTTGAGTATAACTTATCTTGATAATGTTATCAAAGTTTACATGACACAATCTCCTATGCCACAACCAATTTTCATCTAGTTCAACAATTAATAAACTTCCTCTAGTATTATTCAGTTGAAAAATGTTACCTTTTGTTTGTTTTCCTATTGCAATCACATTCCTAGAACTCCCATGTATCTTACATCTTCCATCTTTGAATTGAAGATCATATCCCCTGTGAACCATCTATCCAACACTCAACAAGTTGTGCTTCAGGCCTTCAACATAGAGGACATCATCAGTGTTGTCCTTACCACCAAGACAAATAGATCCTCTACCAGGAATCACACCAACATTGTTATCTCCAAATATTTCTACCCCACCATCATAGTTCTCTAGACTGACAAATTTTCTTTTATCACTAGTTATATGATGTGAGCATCCACTTTCAATGACCCACTCATCTTTTTCTTCAACTTGAGTTGCAAGAGCTTTTTCATCTTTAGTAGATTCAATAGCCACATGATTATCTTCAATGGTAGCAATGAAATCCCATTCATCTTCTTTTCCATTATCTTTATCAGACTCATCATCAATCATTGCTTCTTTAGCATAGTATCATAATTTTTAGAATCTAGACTTTTTAGGCTTAGATCTAGGAACTCTTTTAGGACATCTTGATACAAAATGACCTATTTTACTACATGAAAAAAATTTAATAGGCAATACATCTCATACTTTCATTTTCTTCTCCCTTCTTGCTTTGCAATTAGTGCTTCCAATTCTTCTACCTCTATTTCTTTATCTTCAAGTTGTTTCATTTATTCATCATACTTGGATATCTTTTTGGAACTCTCTCCCAGACTATATTCTTTTTTTCTACTTTTGAATACAGTAGCCTTGAATGCAGATTTAGTCTTTGGTGTAGATTCACCAAATTCACTTATTTCAAAAGCAGCAAGCTTCCCAATCAGTGTGTCTCTAGTCATCTTGTTTATTGATCTAAACTCTTCAATAGCATGAACCTTCATTTTATAGGAGGGAGGCAAGGATCTAAGTACTTTAGCTACAATTTCATCCTCATCCATATAACCACTGGCACATTTAATACCCATCACTATTTAATTTACTCACTACATAAAAGAAGTGATATTTTCATCTTCACCCATCTTCAAATTCTCATATTTTCCTTTCAAGCTTTGTAGCTTAGCCATCTTCACCTATGCATCTTCTTCATACAAAGTTTCTAGTTTCATCTAGATTTCATGAGATGTCTATAGACCCATCACATTAGCCATCTCTGAATCTATCAGAGCACTCACCAAAGCTTCAACAACCCTGGTATTACTTTTAGCATCTTTGATCTCATCAATAGAAGAGGGACCATTCTTAGGAATAGTGTATGGATCTTTTGTAAACTTCTATTAAGCAACACCAATGCACTTTAGATGACATTGCATCCAAATTTTCCACATTGAATAGTTAGTGCCATCAAATCTAGGACCGTCCTTGAATGTTTCCATCCTGGATCACCTCAAGATTTTAGAATTCTTCAGAGGAAACTACTCTAATACTAACTATTGGCAGAACAAGGACAAACAACTGAGAGGGGTGGGGGGGTGAATCAGTTGTCACAAAAATTAAATCTTTTCTTACTTATCTTAACTTTAATCTCATATCTAATGGATAAGCAATAAACCACAAGCAATTAACACATCAGAGAGACAAAGAAAACTAATATTTTTTTATGTGGAAACCCTATTAGGGGAAAACAATGGTGGATGTTAGTCCACAAGATTATACTCTGCTAAAAGTATAATGAAAAATAATAAAGGGAATGCACATACATTCAGGAAAACTACCTAGAGCTCACTGCTCAATTACAAAAGAGGCTCACTGCCCAACAAAATAGGATTAAAAATCCAAAGGTATGCATTGAGAAAATAGCTTATGCACAAGCTTGATTATAGTTCCAAATAAGCTCAACACTTCTTCACACTTCACACAATATCCTTCACAGTCTGCTTTGTAACCAAAAGATATTCATACATACACACACAGGATCATCTTCTCTTCTCTTTACACCAATGAAATAATCACTCTTATATATCCGCTACATGAGATTTCATCACATCTTAGTCGACCAAGAAAAATAAAATATATTTGCAATGTCGGCCCAAATTTTTAATTAAATTTTTAATGTGTATCCATCAAGGTCAGCCACAACATAGTGGAGACCCAAATTGATATCTCCAACAAAAATACTCCAATTAATTCCTCCTCAAATATCCACAACACACTACCACCATCATGTTAGCCAAGAACATGAAAAATTGAACATATAGAGAAAAATATTCGACGAGTACATCAATCAATGTGGTCATACCATAGAGATAGAGCACAATCTAGAAGCATCCAAGAACAATAGAGAGGAATCCACAACAACTGAGATAAAAAAATTCACACAATCTTCATGCAGGAACATTGGCAGAGACCATAGAAACACTGTCAGACCATAACATAATCAAAACTTCATGTAGATCTCTAAAACTTCTGGTAGATGATCTAGATATACTAAAAAATAAGCGCTTTGATCCACACAAAATGATCTTCAATGTAGAGAACAAAACACCTTTATGATCTTCATAGTTCGACTAGGAACCTAAAACACTTTCTTTTACAATTTTCTCAATATCCTTGACATATACAACATCTGATACACCAAATGCTAATAGTGTTGACATCAATGACAATCACATATCAAAAACACATCCACATCATCCAAAAAAAAAGCACACATCACTTAGGATTGTGAGTTTTTAGGTCACGACCATAAATGACATATGTTTTCCCAGTAGGATTAAAGAAAGAGAAATGGTAGTGAGTACTGATATTCATTAAGCAATCATGAAACATAGAGATGAAACTCATTTTGAAGCCAAGGTCATGATTCCAAGTGAGTATAACAATGAATTTTAAGAGTTGTCAAAGGGTAGTCTTAAATGGATAAGAGGACAACAACATTGATCTCATTAAGAGGACAACAATGATTTCATGCTAAAGGGATAACCATAGAGAACATTGAGGGATATGGAGGGTATGATGTTTTATTTTGTTGCACAAATATAAAAGGGACCTAGATGATCGTGAAGACTAAGTAACAAACCTCATGGGGCAATAAGCAATTGTTAGGGATAAATCATGAAGATTGGAGCAATCATGAGGAAAGGAACAACCATTAAGGTTCAAATACATGCAGTCAAAAGCAACATAAAGTAATAGTAATCGTGCATCAAAAAGATAGTACTTCAAGCTTAGTGCCCTCATCAAATGAGCACATATAGAAGAATCATATTAAAACATAGTATACTCAATTGAAGAAAAGCCTATAGGTCTATAGAGTAAAGAAAAAGAATAGTGATATTGAGATAATAGGCACAACCCAAAGGGCATGGTTAAGCAATCTTGGTTCAAAAACTTCAAGCGAACATTCATTACAAAATGATGTAAAGATACAACAAGTCTCCATTAACTCAAAGAGCCATGCACTCACATATTTCCAGCTTTTCACTCAAGATTAAGCAATACAAAGATTGGTGGATCTCACTAATATCAATGCATGATTGAGATTACATTCAAAAGAAGCAACCATCTACATTAGCTACAACTATGATGATATCAGTCACAATGAATGCAATTCATTTCAAACAATAATGAACAAAGTAGATCAGTCCCAAGTATGATCATTGCAAAAGACTATTTGGAGGAAATGTATTTCACAACAAATACCAACATTTGAGCATTTGAAGGAGATTCCAACATTTTGAGTGTAGAAACAAAGGACTATACTATTGTATTTGAGAAAAATGTGTCTCACTAAAACATATAAAATGCACTAGTATTTAAATGGTGGAGAAACTAGATTGGATACAAGGAAAGTGAACAACAATATATACCATTTATAGACATTTTGTGGAAAGAAAGAATACCAATTCTAGCAAAAAATCCTTTTAACGAAATGAAATACGAAGGTATTCAACCTGGGCTCTCTACCATGTCAATTTTAATGTTATGCTATGTAGAAAGTGGGTTTTAAATCATGCTTAGGTAATGTAGAATCATATTATAAAATGTGACTTCCAACTGGATATTGTTACATGTATAGAGATGATTCATTCCTATGGGAGGATGGGGATTTTTGATGAAATAGCTAAGATTGTGACAGACATGAAATCTATGAGTTGTTCTCTAGATACTAGATTGTATACAACATTGATGACTTGCTATGCCAAGGGGACAAAGCTTGGGATGATGGAAAATGTCTTGGATGAAATGTTGTCAACAAAATTCTAGGTGGATTCATCAACTACCAATGCTAGTATATAGTATTATAGTTTTTCTGGTTCATTGACTAAGGTGGAAGAAACTTGCAAGCACTTGAAAGCATGTGGAATCTTCATAGAGGAACATACCATCAGGGAAATGGCCTATGCATATATCAAGAATAAAAAATTTTATCAGTTGGGAGAGTTTGTGAGAGATGTGAGTCTCAGAAAAAGGTTCGATAGAAATATTTTATGGAGCATGCTTTTGTTGTCATATGCTGCTAAATTTAAAATGAGAAGTCGTCAAACAAAATTTTTAAATATGCTTATTTTTAGATAGAGAAAAAATGACAAACCCACTTGGGGTTTTATGTACAATCACAAAATGAAGAATGAAATTAAGAGATTTATATTTATTTTCTTTACATAATGCACAATGGGGTTTCATGAGGTCGAGTCATGACCATTTTGAAAAGATAAAATATGAAAATGAATACAAAGCCTCAAGTTAGGGTTTCTTTAATGAGGAAAATGCAAGATTTAAAACACCTAGATGTAGAGTGAATTTCCTTTTCAGAATACTAAAATGTGTCAAGTTCTAGTTATTTGTTCATGGCCATGGCCTATAAGATCATTCTTCAAAAATGTCAAAGAAAAACCAACTGTTCCTTCATGGTCATGGCCTAAAAAAGAAGTTTTCTTCACAAAAAACAAGAACCCACTTGGGGTTTTGAACGACATTCAAATGCAGAGATTATCAAAAGGGTTTCCTTCCATTAATACCTAAAAAAGGTTTTTTTTTTTTTTTTAAAGATACAAGTTCTACATTCAGAAATGTCAATGAAAACCAATGGCTAAGCTGACAAGAAAAATGCATAAAGAAATACAAAAGAAATTAGACACTTTTGTATCATTCTTTCACACAAAGAAGAGCTTGAGTTTGAGCTTTTATTCATTGAAACAAAAAGGAGAAATCAATATATGAAGTTGATTGAAGCTTACCTGAACTAGAGTTGCTCACTCTCATAAAAATGCAAGTTGTTTTCACCATTAGAGGCTTAGAAAAACATCCTCATGGCATAAGAGAAAATGGCAATAACCACAGAGAAAAATGGAGTTAAAAATTTTGCATCAGAAAATACTTATTGCCACAGCCTTGATTCATGAAATGGCTTGCAAATGGTGAAATAAAAGGAATATTTTTTTCAAAAGACACAATTTATCTCATTTTTCCAATGAGGAATCAATTAGATTTCTTTTGTAGACATGCAAAATTGATCGATTTAATGATCTGATGACACAGATATTTTGACAATTTATTCATTCGAGATTATCCATTTATTTAATTGATGAATACACCAATTATTCAATGAATTAATTTAATGAGAAAGTCAAATCATCTAATCAAAGATAATCAATACTATCTAATCCTAATCTAATACTAATCATCACATCCCACTCTTGCATTATCTAGACTCCATTATTTCTGCAATAATAAATCAATTTTATTGGATTTATTAAAATCTCATTTTCTTTCAACATGAGACAAGTCAAACAGGCATTTATTACTTTCTTCTTGTCCCCCTCTCAAATTTATTGCAAATTTGAATTCAAAATTTCCCCCTATTGGGCACTCTTCCCAAAATCTTGCACAACCATTGACCACTCACATGATGACAAGTGTCCTCAACTCATTGGCTTGTTTTTGATCCCACATTGGTCCCTCTTCAACACTTGGCATTTTGAAAATCTTTAAATAGGTGCATCATCCTCAAGCAAATCCTTCACAATCTCTTCACAAATCCATCATCTTTACAACTTGATGCAAGGTCATTCTCTTTGAGAACTTGATCTTGTCCATTTAGCATCTCCACATCCATAGCAATTTCATCACTAGCTAATCAATCAAGGGTTGGGAAAGGGTCACTAGCACATGTGACACCAATCCAATATGAGATAGTTTGCATCATGTTTTCTTATGCTTTTGCTTTAGATCCTTTGTCATTTGTTTGCATTTTGAACATGATGTATTATTTCATAAGGATGTTGAATATCTTGATTTGTTGTTGAAATACTAATGATTCTGTAGGTTTTATTGTTAGTTTTCTAATCACATTTTGCAGATTTTAGCATCCACAAAATGGCGCTAGAAGGAGGAGATTTTTTTTTTTTTTCGAAAACTCAAAGTGTTTTTAAACGCTTTAAGTGTTTGTTCAACACTTTTTCACGAAATTGTTTGTCTTTTCGCTCCTAGGACACTAGTTTTCATTTGGGTCTAAAACGAACAATTTCATTTTCATTGCAAAGGGCTTAAAACGAATCTTAGGACAAACTTACTAGATTTCGTTTTGGGTTAAAAATTGAACAAGCAATCCTCACATTTCATTTGGTGCTTAAAAATAATTCACAATTGATTTGAAGGGTATAAAACGAACAAGTGTTTGATTTGTGTGATTGTCTTTTGAGTACGTATCCTCTCCCCTTGCGCTTCGTGCGATCTAGGGTGCAAGAGAAACACTCAAAATACATTTTATTGCTTTGAAACACTTCAATTTGGGCTTAAAAAATTGGAACATCTTGTGCGAGTGTGATTAGGCATTTTCACAGCATATCTCTTTCTTTGTGCCATCAAAGATCGATCGAAAGTTACTTGGATTGTGTCTTGCTCGCTTTGTTTATCTTAGAGGGCCTCGGCCTTTGGGAAAAAGTACTCACCCAAGGGACGCACTCAACGGGTAACACTCTAAAGCCAAGAGTATTTTGTTCGGGATAGTAAATGAGGGTTTTGCTAAACGCCATAATCACGCTGGGTTGGTTCGGACAGATGGATCCGAAGGGGACTCTTGGTTGCATGGGTCAATTCCCCATGAACGGAAAGTCCTTACTAGAACCTATGTGTTAGAATTTTCTAAAACTCTTAATCTATTTGTTGGTAAGAACGGGTCATTCTCAAGCCACCCCACACTTTTACGGTCTGCTAGTAGAAATGGAAAACATGCCATGGGATTTTCATGGGTGTTGATGCTTGGCTGCCCCGTATAAGTGAGTGTCGTGGAGGGGAGCCTGTGGAGTCAAGCATCTAACCATTCACTAGAGATAAGCTGTAGCTGACTTTTCCCAAGTGGGAATCCAACAAATATTGTCTTACACATCCATAGGGCTTGTAATTATTCTTTGTTTGAAAAACACAAGGTGTATTCTCAAAAATATTTGCAAACAAACATTCAACATGATTCTCAAAATTTCAAACCCTCTTTAAGACAAATATCATTGACTCAATCCATATGTTACTGCTTTCCCTGCGGATTCACGTTCGTAGAGGTTCCTAAGCATTGGATTATACCTCAATTTGTCTCTTTGAGTAAACAATAGGAAAACCCTTGCCTTAAGTTCATTGAATTTCCACATAAAATATCTTGTGGGGTTTGAGGAAATTAAGACATTGGACATCTTAGTTTGAAACCTTAATCAAAGAGAGTGTTTTTGGTAAAATAAAGCCATTAAGCAAAGATAACAAATTGGACCCCACATATGTGTTTGATATCTTTTGGTCATATTGGTCTTTTGATTGCTCTTAGAGAAAAGTGTGTTCTTCAATACCTTGGCCTAGTAAAAAAAGTCTCTCTAAGTCTCTTAGGATCAAAATCAAACACTTCATCCACCTCAAACATTTATCAACATCATCCCACAAACAACTTTAGAGCTTTGAAAACGTCATTACCTAGACTTGGGTACATTTCCAAACCAAATCAAAATCATTTGTTTAGTTAGGTGTGTTTGGATGAATCCTTCCACGCACACTTAGTTAAATTATCACCTCTTTGAACAAGTTCATCCTAAGATAACATCCAACATCTTAGGGTTTACAAGTTCATCATCCACATCAAACAATCAAAATCAAAATCCCTAAGTCTAGCATTGATCCAAAGTCCCTAAACATTCAATACTCATATCATTCACCTTTCATCCTTCATCTCGTCATTGATCCTAAGAACCTTAGAGGTCACTTTCATAACAAAGTCAAAACACAAGAAGAACATAGAATATAAACTTGATCCATACATCTTGGGTAATCCAAATTAGTTGAATCTTCAAAGCCTTGCAATGCCTATCAATTATCAAAGTACATGCATAGGATCATTACCTTCGACAAATGTCAATGGTACAACAAGTGTGAGTATGCCCAAGTCAAAGTTTGGAACACATTTCCCAATGATAGATCTAAGTCCAAACCTACAAATCCACCAATCGAATAATCAATGCATGAGCCTTCAAACGAGCAACGTCATTCCACCAAATCCCTACAAAATGTGATGTACTATAACTTTTCAAACATGAATCCTAACTCGTAAACTGGAAAAATGATTCTAATACCAACAATGTTCATCCTATCATGCCGAATCTGAACATCATCCCAAATCAAAACGTCATCCAAAATCCATTCGTCCATGATCCCATTCAAAAATGAAAAGCATGCATGCCAAAACTACTTGAACACAAGCCAAATCAACTATCTCAAGTGAGTCAAGATCAAAATCAAGAACAAATTTGGCGAGATCAAATTGTAGAACTTTCCAAAATAGTTGAGGCATTGCACCAAGGGAAATCTCCACCACCATTACCTACATCATTTCTTGGTTTAGGGCTTCCCCCTTTACTTAACACTAATCACGCCATCCAAATCAATCCACCTAACATCAATCAAGCCATCACATCAAATCCTTTGAATATACCATCGACATCGCATCAACAGATGGTATCCAATCAAGCAACAATGATGATCCCAACCAATCAAAATACGGTCTCCCAAGAACCTATCACCTCGGTCATTCCAACCATCACTATCCCTTCAATCATTCCAAACACCACTATCACACCTATTACATCTCAACCCCTCACTACCATGATCGCTCCGAGCGTATCTCAAACACTTGTCACTACATCCAACATGATTTTGAATCCACCACCACCCCCACCACCACCAATTTCCACCACATCAATCCAATACGACGCAACATTACAAGCTGCTTTTCAAAAGGGATTCCAACAATATCTAGCCATGCAACAAGCAACACAAGCTCAACAAGTGCAACAATCCTTTCAAGTTTCCCAAGCCTCTCAAGCTACCCAACCAACACGAGCACAAACACAAAAGATGACAACTATTGAAAACAAGGATCAAGATCAATCCATCACTGAGCACACGTTTACTTCATCCAATGATCAAATCGACAAATGTCAAGAGTCACTTTTGAATCACGATCAAAATCCACCAACAAAACTCGACAATGAGCCAATTCAAGAAATGTCAACATCGTTTGACCCTATGGTCAAAGACATTGGAAATCCCTCCGCCACAATTGTCGAAAATAATGATCAAAACCTCTCCATCGAGGAGCACATTGACGATGTATGTACACAATCCAATGATCAACTCACGATACATCAAGAGCCACTCTTTAGTGATCTATTTCAAGGAGTGTTAGGACTATTTGATCCAATTGACATAATACATGATCCGTTGACCAATGATCATATTGAAAATGTCTCTTCATCGCCTTATGAGTTAGAGGACATATCTCAAGAAGTTATTCCAAAGCAAGATCAAAATATTTCATTAAGGTCTAGCAATGGTCATTTCAAAACATGTTGATCCCCTTTGACCTCATGGTTACAGATGTTGAAGGAACCTTGAACTTGACCATGCCTAATGTCGACATCCAAGAACCATTTATAAGCAATTCATCCTTTGGAACTGATCCATGTCAGGAACTTGATCTAAAGCATGTTGAAAGCAACTCCAAAATTAATCAAGATCAAGAATTTGTATCTTCAAGATACTACAATAATCTAATGAACACTCTCTTATCCATGCAAGATGATCATATCCATGTAGCACATACTCCTCCATCTACCCATGAGATGCTTTCTACAGATGGGCACGTAGCTGATCTTCATCTAGAACAAGATTTTGTTACACAAAAAGAGCAGATTCTTAACTCCTACAATCAAATGGAGTTGTCAACATCAAGATCAAATATGTCCCAAAGTCAGATTGAGGACATCATGAATAAATATATCGAACATTATCCGCTCAAGGAAACAAGTCAAATAGAACATCCAGAGTTAGCAGAGCAGCAAATTGAAAGAATGTCACCTACGGTGGTCATCTATCAGACAACACTTATTGAACAAGAGCTCTTAGAACAGGAGAAATCAAAGCATGAAGGTACCACTTCCACCATACTGGGGGCAACTTCATCTCAAGCAAACGTCAACATAGGGAGCATGAAGAGTCCTTATGATGAAGCTAGTGTCAATACTACAACCAGTCACACCATGAATCTTCATCCACCCATCACCCCATCCACGAATTGGGACCAACATCAAATGAACGATCAGAATCAAAGCACAAAGAATGTTATCAAATCAAGAGAAGTTGAGAAGCATAATGGACAAATCAAATACATATGGATACCAAAGAATACAAAGAAAGATCATCCCTATCAAACTCCATCAGTCAAAGAAACTGTGGGGCAAACTAAAAGAGGGAAAGGTATTCACCAAAGATGTCTGCAAAATCAAAAGCAGGCTTTTCAAGCGACATACAAAGTATATCAAGCAGTTGGTCCTAATTCCACGCACACTTCCGTATCCACCCATCATTGCTCATCTTCCCAAGTTTGGAGAGTCAAAGGTTCCAAACTGTCAACCAATCCATCTCTTATCCCTAAATGCACTCCATCCACACCTCCACGCATGATATCCAATTCTCATATTGACCATGTATTGGCAACGACCCTTCATCATAAGGATTCTGAAGGCACTTTATTGCGATGTGCGCACCAAGACGGAGTTAACCCTGGTATCGACGAAGCAGATCAAGAATCCCAAAAGTTGCATTCAAGTGCACGTATCTTAGCAAAGCATCATCTCCTTCAGGTAGGATACCAATGGCACATTATGACAGGGGCATCTACGTCAACACCACCAGGTGGTTCAGCATGAATCTTTCGAAAAAAACCAAAAAAATCAAAAAATATGAAAATCCAAAAAAAATCAGAAAAAGGATTGAAAATAGTAAAGATAAAAAAAATCGTCCTATAGTGAAAACCGCATGGGCGGCGCTTTGGGCAAGACCATGATGAAAACCTGGCAAACAAGCATCATGTGTGGAATCAAGCATCTACGTGCGCCACTTCAGTTGAGAGCATCTCATCCCATCCATGATAAATCAAGCATTCCATCCATCTTATCCATAATAAATCCATCCATAAACCATTGATCCAATCCATTCGCATATATCTGCATCCATCATGCAAGTTATCTTGATCTTGATAAAAAATTTTGGGGCACACCTTACGCTTGTTTATGGTGAACATCTTGACATGGGCCGTTTTCATTAAATCCTATCCTATGCAGCATTATCTGAGCCATGAAGCATTATCCAAATGAGCATTCGTTATCCAAACACTTATCTTATCGCAATATAATCCTTGGCATCCTTTGCATATTCATCCATCCATACACCTATTCGAGCATCCATCCATTGCATTCCATACATTGCTAGACATTGGGGGCAGATATGTACATCTTGCTTCAAGGAGTAAATCTTGGTCTATGTCCTCCAACTTATGTGGCGATCTGAACATTGGAAAACATGAAATCAAATTGTTCAAGCATCTGCAATCCAAAATACGAATCACTAGCCCATGGTATATTTTGACGAAAACATGTCCTTATCAAATTTCATCTTTCATCGAACATCAATCAAAACAATCGATATCAGTCGCATCTAAGTTGCATGTCAAACGTCACATCAAATCATCCAAACATCTTTTGTTCGAAACCAAGCTTCAACAATCCTGATCAAATCAAATCCAATCAAAAAATCATCATCTTGGGATATCCTTGTGTTGCTTAACACTATCCTTGCATTGTCGTGTGTCCTCGACAATGTTATCATTATCAATCCTGATCAATCCAGCCCTTGCATTGTTGTGTATCCTCAACAATGTTATCATCATCAATCCTTTCCCAATCCTTGTGTTGCATAACACTATCGTTGCATTGTTGTGTATCCTCAACAATGTTATCATCATCATCAATCCATTGACCCGATCAATCAACCTTAGCTTGGTTTTCAGCAAAATCCCAAACATAGTACTGATATCATTACACATCCATATCCAAATCATCAAAATCATGTGAAAATCCAAAAACATTCATAAAAGTCAGAAAATGTGAAAAACATTGAAATCCGAACTACATCGTCTCTGAGCTTAAACGTAGGCAAGGCTAATCTTTGATCAGCCCCCGAGACATCAAAATCCAAAAAAAATCGAAAAACATCAAAATTCCAAAAACATTCAAAAAACATCAAAATCCAAAAACATAAGAAAATCAAAAAATCAAAAACATCAAGAAAACCAAAACAATTCAAAAATAGCCTCAAAACATTTCAAAATGTCAAAAACATCCAAATATTTGAAAAAATCTATCCGCCTCATTTCGCTTTCACCCGCAATAATCAACCATCCATAATAAACTGATCATCACCTTCATCCTTTGGCAATGCAAACAGAAACAATCATAGCAGTCAGCAAAATCAAGCTTCAATCGTGAAATCAAAAGCAAACAACAAACCTCTAAAACAAAATCAAACTCTTGATCAGTCGCAAACATGTCAGTCGACCTTATATCAACAACCTATCAATCAACTTATCAAACCCATCATCATCCCAGACAATGCATGACGAGGATATATCGTTCACAATGGGCATCATTTATGATATCACCTTGGATTCTTATCCTACCAAAACAAATCCCTTTGGGCTGAAGGTATGAAGAACATTGGCTTGTTTGTGTACTTGATCTTTCTTTTTGATTTTATCTGACAAGGCCATTCCAAGGACCTCTCGATGACATTCTAAATGAAGGATTTAGAGATAGAATGGGGCAATGATCATTATTATTTTGTTCGCTGTGCTTGTTGGACGCTCTTGTAAAATAAATCCTGGCTTAATACTTTGCTTCGGTGCCAAGTACGTCTTAGCAAGGTTTCGTATGTCAAGTGTGAACAAGAATATTCTATCCTCGCTTGTCGAAGTCAAAGTCCATCGTTATCTGGCAATAACGCCTACATCCCTCGGTCCTTCATACCTTGATGCATCGTGACTTAGGCTGTTATCAAAAATAAAGTAAGTATCCTTTGTGAAAACTTTAACCTTGGATAAGCAAATCATCATCATTTATCATCAACATTAATTACCTAATACCATTCTAATAAAGTTTCACCAATCATGGACTTGCCGATCCTCGGTCATCATCTCATTTCGCATCTTAACATCATGCATCCTCACGTGGCATCCATCATACATCCATCCTGCATCTCAAGAAACCATCAATATAATCGCGATACCACATATCATTCATATCATACATCATAGGAAACATCGATCATTTCACATGCATTGCATATCATCATCATAATATAGATCTATTAGTCTAAGCATTTCATAAATCATCCATTGCATAATCATAGCATATCATCATCCATCTCTATCCATCTCATACTCATAGTCATCATTTAAGTTGTTTAGAATAATATAGATTTGTTATTCTAAGCATCTTGAAATCATCTTTGCACGCTTTCATCCATAACCATCCATTTTGAACCTCTTTATCGCAAGATCGACCCTCAAATTGAATCTTTTCACTCGATCTCTTGAGGGGGCAATGTACCAGTGTACTTCTTTCCACTGGGGCATCCGAAAAATCATGAAATTTTTTAATTTCAATCGTGGCAAGTTTATTCTTTGAACCAACGCAACAAGTACATTGCTTCAAAGAGGGGCAAAATGTAGACATGCAAAATTCACATTATGCATTTGATCGGATTCAGTCAAATTAGATGTTGCATTAGGACCATTCATCAATTAATCAAGTGCATTTTCATCCATTCACTTATCAAATAAATCTTATCATTCAACCTTCATCTTGCATCATCCATTTAATTAAATAAATCAAAAAGCCATTTAAATCAAATCCTAAATCATATTCCATCATTTTCTCATTTAACAAACTACCATCAAAGTCTTGAAAGTCAAACTACTTAATCAGCATAATCATCATCTAATCCTAATCTAATACTAATCACATCCCACTTGCATTATCTAGACCTAGCTATTTTGCAATAATAAATCAATTTTATTGATTTTATTAAAATTCTATTTTTCAACATGACAAGTCAAACAGGCATTTATTGCTCTTTCTTTCTTGTCCCTCTCTCAAAAATTCTATTGCAAATTCTTGAATTCAAATTTTCCCTCTCATGGGCACTCTTCCCAAATCTTGCACATGCATCAACCACTCACATGATGACAAGTGTCCTCAACTCATTGGCTTGTTTTTTATCCCACATTGCTCTCTCATATGCATTCTTTCAACTTGATAAATCTTTAAATAGGTGCATCATCCTCAAGCAAATCCTTCACAATCTCTTCACAAATCCATCATCTTTACAACTTGATGCAAGGTCATTCTCTTTGAGAACTTGATCTTGTCCATTTAGCATCTCCACATCCATAGCAATTTCATCACTAGCTAATCAATCAAGGGTTGGGAAAGGGTCACTAGCACATGTGACACCAATCCAATATGAGATAGTTTGCATCATGTTTTCTTATGCTTTTGCTTTAGATCCTTTGTCATTTGTTTGCATTTTGAACATGATGTATTATTTCATAAGGATGTTGAATATCTTGATTTGTTGTTGAAATACTAATGATTCTGCAGGTTTTATTGTTAGTTTTCTAATCACATTTTGCAGATTTTAGCATCCACAATTTTATCAAAAAACTGGCCAGAAATGATAATAAAATCATCTACAGAGTGCTACCTTGAAACCACATGGTGGCGAGAGTGGAGCTTCAGAAGGTTTGAGAAAAATGAATGGCTTTTTTCTTTTTTCCCATGGTTTTGTGTTAGGGTTGGAAACCCTATGGAGGCTAACCAAGGTATTTTTACCTTGTGTTTTAAAAAATTGCAAAGTGTAATCAAGGGTTTTCTAAGGATTAGGAGAAGTTAGCAATAAAAAATAAATAATAATCAAAACCCAAAGATCTTTACGAAACACAAAGGAAGCAAATAAAATAACAAGTATACCTGATCATCGATACCTCCATGATTCCCTTTCGTAATACCTTCTTGCTTCCTGGATAATATGTTGCCCTCAGATTCGTCTTTTGAGCAATCTAAAATGCCTAAGCCCTACAACAAGATTCGAAGGATTTGATATGCCTATGACTATTACCAATGCCTATGTCTATATTTAAAACAAATGCCAATATTAATCAAATGCCTAAGACAAAATATGTGAAACTAAGTAAATAAATGCCTATAGTAATTACGTAAAAATGTATAGATCTGTCAAAAATGAGAAGGAAATGGCATTTTATAGAAAAGGCCATTTCGAATGGACGGACGAGATAAATTGAGGATGAGAACCTAAAACAAACGATCCAGATTAAACCTGAGAATCCCTAGTTAGGGTTAGGGAAAAATCCTTAATCGAACGGTCAGAATAAAATCAAATCGACGGTGGAGAATAAATGAGACAAATTAATTAGATAATGAAGATTTTTGAAAAATTAAGAAGATAAGATTTCCTGATTTGCAAGATTCGAAAAATCAAAGAGATAAGATGTGAACTGAAGATAAGATTTAGAAAATCAAGAATCTGCTCGATTGCTTGATTTTTGGAAGATTAATTACTAATTTGAATTAAATTAATTCAAAATAATGATTTTGCAAGATAATAAATAATCTTTTTTTAGATTATTTATCAAAATGGACTGACAGTTCAGATTGAGATGACATTTTAAATAATTTAATTTATTTAAAATGAGAAGAATATTAATTAGCAATTAAATAATTAAATTTAATTATTTAATTTAGGAGATAAGACCAATTAATTAAATAAATTAATCAATTTATTTAATTAAGACAATCAGTGACGTATTAAATAAATAAATGTAATTCATTTATTTAATAATCAATAAGAATTAAATGCAGAAGGGGGAATTAAATAAATTAAGAAATTTATTTAATTAAAGAAAGACTTAGACAGTTAATGATGTATTTAATAAATAAATGAAATTTATTTATTTAATAATCGTGAAGAATAAGTGACATGAATTAATTAAATAATTATGAATTATTTAATCAATAGTCAAATGTGGACCAAAGACATAATTAAATGTCTTACTTATGCTAGGACAAAAGTGGTAAAAATGAAGCTTGCAGGCCTAGGTCATTTTTAGGTGTCTACACAAAGCACAAATTAATATGTTATGTGGGCTAGGAGATGAAGTTTTATACCTTAGGCAATTTTTGCTTATGTTGCATTTTTATACATAGGCTATTTTTTTGCCTTGTGATTACCAAACCATGCCTTAGTGTTTTCTCTTTTTTTTTTGAAAAATGCAATTCCTTCAAAAGAATTTGGAGCTGCCTTATGCTCACATAGGCTAAACCATTGGTCATCATTTTTGCATATATTTGAAAATATGAAATGTTGACCAGGTGACAATTATAAATCACCTTTTGTCAATATGGCTTCTAAAATCTAGAAATTAGGGTGAATTATATCTTATCAATGCCGTGGGAGTTTTGAGTTAGCTTAAATGCTTTTACAATCATTTGGAGTTTATCATTTATTTTGTATTTTATCAATTAAAAAGCATTATTTAAGTGATTTGCAAATCACTTTATTTAATGTTATTTATAATGCAAATGTTGATGTAATCTAAGGAGGTGATGGGGCCTCTTATTTTGCATTGATTTTGAAATGTAAAATAGTTTGATTAAGTGACGTTATTATGAATCACTTAATCAAATTATTATTTTAAATGCAAAATAGAGTCTTGTGTTTTTGCAAAAGCACTAAAAGTGTGGTTCAAAGCTCTTGGAGACACAATGATGACTGATAGACATGAGAAAGGCATGGGAGGTTGTCTTTGACTATCTTTAGAGGGAATGGACTATTTGGAGGAATTTTTGTCACATTTTTAGTGTGACTACATGGTCTTGGCTTGACCTTGCTTCATGTGGAGGACAGTTTGGAGTGATTTTAGAAGGTTCATTTTGGCCTTTTCTACTGCATTTGACTAGAACCTTCTAGATGGAATTGTGTGAGGGAGTTGTTTGTTTCTTGTGCTTAAGTAACTTCAAACTATATTGTTGAAGTTAGTTATTTCTTTTCAATATAGTGATAGCTTGATTTATGGAGTTGTCTTTTTAGCAGGAGTAGTATTGTAACTTAGAGACAAATTTTTATACCAGTGATTACTTTGAATCAATGAAATTGAATATTTATCTTCTCATTTCATGTTTTATTGTGTGCATTATTGGCCGGTCAGATTACTTGTGAAATTTAGCTTTTCCTTGTAGTCTTGTCTCATTATTAGGCACCTGTTTAGTAGAAGAGTATATTGTTATAGGTTATATGTTGTGTTAGTAAATGCAAATGCTTTTAGTTTTGAAATCCTTCCTTCTAAGAGTTTAGTTGAAAAACCTCCTTATAAATTACTTATGCAAGAATGCATGCAAAAAATGAGTTGTGTATATTAGGTTTTTTCATTGTTTTGAATGTGTGCAAGTTGTTTGTTGGTCTTAGTTAGGTTTTTTGGTGTATCACCTTTTGAAGTTTTAGTTAAGTTTTATTTTCAAGTATCTTTTTACTCTTTACTCAAGAAATCATTAGTTTAGGTGACATAAGAACGAGATCCAACCCATAATTTGGAGGTTTACCTTCATAATAGGATACCCATAGCCTGAAAGTAGTCCCATGTTAGTCCAAATTTGTTGAGTTCTTTCACAACTTGGTAGAGGGGTACAAATTTGGATCACTAATAAATTTTTCATGCTTAATGGGACAGTTCTGATCAGGATAGATTAGAAAAATAAATGTGCTTGTTGGTTTTGATATGTAACTAGCATTTTTCCATCATTTGAGAGGTCAATACTAGCCTATCTAGTGACTCTGAATGTGGAAATTAGCAATAAACTAGTGTTGTATTAGCTTATGAAAAATATTCAGACTAGGGGAAACTATGTCCCTTTTTTTTATTTATAGTTGTCACCACCTAGGAGAAGAGGTTGACCAACAAAGAAGGTTGTTATTTCATTAAGAAATACTATTTCAACTCCACCTGTAATAAGAGTTTCAAGTCCTCCTATGAGGCAACAAAACTTTGTGCCACCAATAGAAGTTCCAAGGAGTTAATTTTTTGACACTTTTGATGGAGGTAACCCATTGCACTTAGCTCAACATGACGATATTCCATTGGTTTTCGTTCAAAGTGGTCCATATTTTTTAGGTGAAGATCAAACCAAACCAATCAAACACATTAAAGACATATCAAATATGTGTTTAGTACAACATGTTACTCAAGAAAATGTTGCTTTGAGGCTACTAGCAACATCATTTAGAGGAAAGGCACTCCAATGGTTTAGGAGTTTAACAGTCAACTCCATTAGAACATGGGATGAACTAGGAGAAGTGTTATACAAGAAATTTGAGGACAAATATGACAACTTGTGATTAGTGGAGCAACTGACTCATATCAAAAAAGCTCCTCATGAAAAAATGATAGGCTTCAACTTCCATTTCCAAAGAACATGGGACAAAATTATAGAAACCACAAGGCCTCCAATTGAGTATGCATTTCTTTATTTTTTAAGGGCCTTAAATAGTGAAGTTGTTTTTATATAGTCAATGGGTGGAACCACATTCCCAGTGGCTTATGATATACTTGTAAGGGCTGAAAATAGCCTCATACAAGCTAGAAGAACTTCTCCTAGGAATCCTATGCCATTTTCCCCTGATATACAACATCCTATGGCTTTTCCAACACCTCAAATAGCCCCTTTACTTGTTTGTGTTAGCAAATAAATTGTTTTCCAAGGACCATCTTAGAAATCACAAGAGATAAAGAGCAGTAAGTAAAATATTGAGATTTTGCTTTATATTTTTGGAAATGAACTTGTGAGCATTAAAAAGTAGTAGTTCCAAGGTTTTAAGCCTTAATAGCCTCATAACCAAGGTCAAAGTCATCCATTTCAAGCTAACAAGCAGCCATATCAAGGAAATTTTCAAGGTTCAAGGAAAAATATGAATCAAAGGCTCTTTCAACCATACAATCCAATTCAAATAAGTGCAACTAGAGACATTATACTTGTTCAAAATAACCTTGCAATAGAATATGAGTGGTGCTATCCCTACAACTAGGCCCATAATCAAACTACATATTCAAATGGTGTCATCAATCAAGCATTGATGGTTCAAAATGTTTTAGGTGTACAAAACATGTCTAATGGTGAATCTTCACAACAATAGGATCTCCCTGTAAGTGACACAACTCTCCTAAATTGGAAACGAGAGGAATTTTTTGGAATAAATAGTGATAGCTCTCCAATAGTAGCCAAAACCTGAGCCAAGAAGAGGGCTTTCAGGATTGGATAGGCAGAAAATGAAGACAAGGAGGTTGATGGCTCTTCCAATCCTCAAGTAACACACATCTTACAAAGAAATTCACAAGGAATCGATGGTGGACAACTTGGGAACCAACCCCAATCAACCCACTTTCAACTACACCCTATTGTTGCAAGGACCCATCAAAAGATAAATGATACTACACCCTTCAACATCATTGAATCCATGAAAAAAATGAATGTAAATATGTTAATGTGGGATTCATTATCCATCCCAAGTCAAAAGGACTTGGTGTAATCTTCCTTAACTAATTCAATTGTTTCAAGTGACATTCCAATAGGTCAAGTTAAGGTTGTCCTTACAAATAAACCTCAAGAAAACAATAGATAGCCAAGTAAATATGTCAAGGCTCCCCCATTTTATGTGTCTTTGATAATAGGGAATAAGTTAGTTCATAACAACATGGTAGATTCAGGGGCAAGTAGTTCTATCATGCCCAAAGAAATTGATGATAAGTTAGGACTGAAATATTAGCCTCTTGAAAAGGGAGTATTCCAATTTGATGGGACAACCATTAACACCATAGGTGTCATTAAGGGTTTAAGCTTTACATTACATTCCTACCCCAATTTTTCCCTCTCCCAATATATCTCAGTCATTGATTTACCACCTCATTTTCCCGTATGTTTGTCAAGAGACTTCACTACCAAAATAGGATGTTATTTGTTGTTAGATTGGTCCCACATGATATTCAAGATGACATATGGGACAAATGTGATCATTAAATCTGAATCACTTGCCAAAGATCACATTGAGCATTATATTCCAAGTGTTGTTAACATCAATTTTTTTAATTTTTTTTTTATGATAACGAGCTTGTTGATACTCAAGAATTGCAAGCTAAAAGTGTACCAGACATACTCTTAAATGAGTGGGCAACATAAATTATCATTAAAAACCCAAATGATAACATTGAGGAGACTATTTTGGGTGTTTATGTGTTGCATGAACCTGATGCAATGATCCCAAACCTCACAAAGAAGGTGGAACATGTTGGATGTTGTGGTTGTGTTTTTGATATGTGGTTGTCATTGATGTCAACACTACTAGCATTAATACATTAGAAGTTGTATATGTTGAGGATATTGAGAAAATTGTAATGAAATGAGTTGAAGGATGTTAGTGGTGAAGTGAAGTTCAGTCTATCGATGAGTTTAGTACATTGATGATCAAAGGTTGTGGACTAAAGGGTTTCTTTTCGAGTATATCTAGTTTATCCATGTTGAGTTTCAGAAATCTGTGTAAAGATTTGATCGAGTTATGAAGATTTGTATTCTGATAGTCTTTCTATTACTTTAGTTTGTGTTCCTAAATGCAGATGATGTGATTTCAATTAGTTCAGTTTTTGTGGATGCTTCTTTAGTTATTCATGATGTTTTTGGATGTTTCTAGATTGTTCTCTATTTGTGTTGCATGTTTGCATTAATTTTTGTGCTTTTGGTTTGATATTTTCTCTTGCGTGTTAATGTTTTTCATGTTCTTGGCCAACAAGGTGTTCGTAGCATGTTGTGGATCTTCGAGGATTAATTTTTGAAGGTGGCTCATGTTTGAAGATGTTATTTTGGGTCTTCACTAAGTTGTGACTAACCTTGGTTGATTCACATTAATAATTGTTATTGTTTTGGGCTGATAGTTTGTTATCATTTAGTTATTTTCATTAAAGCCAACATGTAGTGGTTTAATTTCTTGTTGTGGATATATAAGTGATTTTTTATTTCATTTGAAGTATGCCAAATGTGTGTGTGCATAAATAATGTTCTAAATCATTTGAAGACAAAGCAAAGTGTGAATAAGAGTGAAGAAAAGTAAAGAAGTGTTCATGTGCCTAACCAGAACTGTGATCAAGCATTAGAAAATGTTATTTTATCAGTTCAAATCCCTATGGATGTAATATGAATATTTTTGTAAGACAGTGTGTCTTCCTTTGGGTAGTAAACCTTGTTGTAATTGAGCAGTGAGCTATAGGTAGTGCGCTTGAATGCATGTGCATTCCTCACTCATATTTCTTTATAATTTTAATAGGGTATAATCTTATGGACTAACCTCCATCATGGTGTTTCCCCTAATAGGGTTTCCACATAAAAAATATTTGTGTTATGTGTGTTTCTGATTTGTTGACGATTTATGCTTTCATGGTTAATAATCAGATCTGGGAATAAGCTTGATAAAGTTAATAAGTTTTAAATTTCAGGGACAACTGATTCAACCCCCCTCTCAATTGTCTTACCTTGTGTTGCCAACAATTGGTATAAGATCCTAGTTCCTTGGAGGAAGTTTAACAGCTTGAGGTGATTCGGGATGGTGACATACAAGAAGGATAGTCTGAGATTTGATGGAACAAATTATTCCCTGTGGAAGACTCAAATGGAGTGCCATCATAGATGCATTGGTGAACCCTACTAGAGCATTACAAGTAATAGGTATGTTATACCTCAAAATGGTCCTACTACAATTGCTGAGATTAGAGATGTTGAGTACAATATTAGGGCTAAGGAAGCATTGTTGAGTGCTTTGAATGATACTGAGATGACTAATGTTATGGATCTAAAGAATACTTATGAGATATGGAAAAGGTTGGAAACTTTTTATTAAGGTGATGCTATTGTGAAGATTGCTAAGTTGTAGAGTCTAAAAGGGAAATATGAAATGTTGAGAATGGGTGATGATGAAAATATTACTACTTTCATGAAAAGAGTGAATGAACTTGTGTGTGGAATCAAATGTGCTAGTGGACAGTTGGAAGAATTAGAGATTGTTGCTAAAGTGCTTATATCTTTGACTACTGCTTACAAAGTCAAAGCTACAACTATTGAAGAGCTCTGGACTGTGACAAATGTTACTTGAGATATGTTGATTGGTAAGCTTACTTATTTTGAGTTGATTGAATTTGGTGATTCCCTTCCTAAGATAGAATCTACATTCAAGGCTACTACATCTAGAAGAGATAAACATAGATATGATCCAGGAGAGAGTTCTTCCATAAAGGCATTCAAGTATGAAGAAGAAATGAGACAACTTGAAGAAGAAAGAGAACTAGATGGGCTTCAAGCATTGATTGTGAAAGGAGAAGTGAGAGGACAAGGTAAGTATAAAGGAAAGTTGCCTATTAAATGTTTTTCCTGCAATAAGATAGGTCATTTTGCATCAAGGTGTCTAGAAATGGTTTCTAAACAAAGAAATAACAGGCCTAAATTTCAAAAGAAGTGTTATTATGCTACTGATGAAGGAGTGATAGATGATGAATCTAATAAAGGAAATGGAAATTGAGGGCCCGTATCATATGAAATTTAGATAGTTAGCTTATTAAACAATAAACACCAAAAAAAATCCATTGAAGTAACAAAGCACAAAGGAAATAAACATGAAAATAAAAGGAACAATGTTACCATAAATCTTCATCTTCCATGCTTCACCTTTGTTACACCTTCTAGTTTGCACCAAATTGAATGAGGCCCTCATATTTCAAATGAGCACCTAGACTAATGCCAAAGCCCTATGCAAATGTTGAAGGATTTGTATAAAAGAAATGACTTCACAATAGACTAAAATGACAATGACTGCAAATGACAATAATAATAGCCTAAGTTGACAGAATGAGCATGAGAGATGAAATAAGAACAAAATTGCCATTTTATAGAAACTGCAATTTTGAATGTGTGGCTAAGATGAGAAGATGACAAATACCCTAGAATCAATGGTCAAGATTGAATGTTAGGTATGGAATAGGGTTAGGGTCCAAGTGGGGCAATGACAAAGAAGAAATGAAGGGTTGAGGTAATTATGAGATAAAGAAATTCAATCAAAGGGATAAAGTGAACAGAATTTTCAAGAGATAAGATTTGATGTGGAAGATAAGACTAGCACAGAAAAAGAGGTTGCTGGAGAAATTAAATAATAAAATTTATTTACTTCAGTTGACCAGTAAATAATTAAATAATAAAGATATTATTTAATTATAGAGGAATGTGACAAAAGAATTGTTTTGAATTAAATAATGAGGATTTAATTCAAAGTGTTCAGAGAGTGGACTAAATTAAATAAATAAAATTTATTTAATTTATGAGAGAAAAGACTAATGAATAATTAAATAATTAAAATAATTATTTAAGTATAGTGGAAAGTGGACAAAAATTAAATAAATAAGAATTTATTTAATTTTAAAGAAGAGAGGACAGTAGTGGCGTATTAAATATTTATTTAATTAATCAAAGGAGAATAAAGATAAAATGAATTAATTAAATAATTAAAATTATTTAATTAATAAATATGACTTTAGAAAATAATTAAATAATTAAAATTATTTAGTGTAAAATGAAAGGGCAATGTTGAATAATCTAAGAGTTTAAAGCCTAGGACAATTTTATGTGTCTACAAGGACAAATGGGTATTTATTGCTATCAAGGAAAATAATCATGAGTCTACTAAATCTACTAGTTGTACAAATGTGGAGAAAGCCCTAGCTGCTCGAGTTGAAGAGAAAGATGAATGGGTGATTGAAAGTGGATGTTCACATCACATGAAAAGAGATAAAAGTAAGTTTGTGAGCTTGGAAAAGTATGATGGTGGTGTTGTGATATTTCATGATAACACAATTGGTGTGATCTATGGCAGAGGATGCATTTCTCTTGATGGAAAGAACAATACTGATGATGTCCTATATGCGGAAGGTCTGAAGCATAATATTTTGAGTGTTAGACAGATGGTTGATAAGGGTTACAATCTTTAGTTCAAGGATGTAAAGTGTAGAATATTGGGGTGTTCTAGAAATTTGATTGCATCAGTTACAAAAACAAGAGGTAATATCTTTCATTTGAATGCTACTAGTAAAACTTGTTTGATTGCTCAAGTTGATGAAAGTTGGTTGTGGCATAGAAGAATGTGTCATGTTAATTTTGATAATATTGTCAAGATAAGTTCTACTAAGGCTGTGAGAGATCTTCCTAAGTTGGTGAAACATACTAATGCTATATGCAAGGAATGTCAGTTGGGGAAGCAAACTAGAATTTCATTTCGAAGGAAGCAACATAATCCAAATGAATTGTTGTATCTTGTGCACATTGATTTGTGTGGTCCTTCTAGAGTTAGAATTTTACAAGGTTATAGGTATCTCATGTTTCTTATTGATGATTATTCAATAATGATGTGGGTTACTTTCTTAAGGTAGAAATATGAAGCTCTAGAGAAGTTCAAAATCTTTAAGGCTATGGCTGAGACAAATAATGGTCTAAATATTAAATGTTTGAGATCAAATAGAGGTGGTGAATTAACTTCCGGTGAGTTTAATTATTTTTGCGAAGTGGATGGAATAAAGAGACAATTATCTGCCCTACAGACCCCTTAGCAAAATGGAGTTGTGGAAGGGAAGAATACGATAGTTCAAGATGCTACTAGAACTATGATGCTAGAAGGAAATGTTCCTCATATCTACTAGAGAGAAGCTATGAGTACTATTGTTTATGTCCTCAACTAGGTACAAGTCAAGGGTGATACTAGTAAGACCCCTTTTGAGCTATAGACTGGTCATAAGCCTACAGTTAAATATTTCAAAATATTTGGGAGTAAATGCTATATCATAAGAGATGAAGATTTAGGAAAGTTTGATGCTAGAATTGATGAAGGAACATTTTTTGGTTACTCTACTAAAAGCAAGGCCTACCGGTGCTACAATAAGAGATTGAATAAAATGGTTGAAAGTGAAAATGTAAAGGCTGATAAAGACATAGCTAAACCATCCAGAACCTGTGGATATGATTTGAGGATCAAAATGATAGTACAAACAAAGGAAAGAAAGTTCAAAATTCAAATCAAGTTCAAATCATTCTAGTGAATCAAGAAGATCAAGAGGAAGGAGAAAACAATGAAAAATTAGAAGAGAGATCAGAAGATCTCAAAATTCAAGAACGCCCTAAGACTCCAAGGTATGTAAGATTAAATCATTCAGAAGATCAGATTATTCATGATAAAAACAAAGGTGTCTAGACTAGGAGAAATATTGCAAAAGAATATTGTTTGATTTCAAAGACTATGCCTCCTAATGTGAATGGAGCATGTAAAGATGGAAATTGGGTTGAAGCAATGAAAGAAGAGCTACAACAAATTGAGAAGAATGATACATGGATTCTTGTTCCTAGACCTAAGGATAAAAATGTCAATGGAACTAAATAGGTCTTTAGAAAAAAACTGATTGAGTAAGGTGAAGTGGTTAAAAACAAAGCAAGATTAGTGTGTAAGGGATATTATCTAATGGAAGGAATTGATTTTGAAGAGACCTTTGTTCCTATTGCTAGAATTGAAGCTCTGAGATAGTTTCTTGCTTATGCTACTTACAAAGACTACAAGGTTTATCAAATGGATGTCAACTCAGCTTTTCTAAATGGCAAGCTGGAAGAAGAGGTATATGCTGAATAACTAGATAGATTTCAATTGAATGATTAGGGAGATATGGTTTGTTAGGTGAAAAAATAATTGTATGGACTTAAGCAAGCCCCAAGAGCTTGGTATGCCAGATTGGATAAGTATTTGTTGAAACTTGGATTTAACAAAGGTACTACTGATAGTAATTTGTATTTCAAGAATGATGATAAAGATTTGATTGTGGAAGTCTTTGTTGATGATATCATTTTTGGAGGAGATGATAGTTTGTGCATGAAGTTTTCTAATGAGATGCAGAGTGAGTTTGAGATGTCAATGATTGGAGAGATGAAATTATTTTTGGGATTACAAATTACTCAATTAAACAAAGGGATCTTTATATCTCAGTCCAAGTATGTGAAAGAATTTTTGAAGAAATTTAGTATGGAAAATTCAAAGCTAGTTGGTACACCCATGGTGATCGGATGTAAGTTGACAATAGATGATGATTCTCCAAAGGAAAATTAGACTAGATACAAATCAATGATTGGTGGATTGTTGTATTTAACTCAAACTAGGACTCATATCATGAATGTTGTATGTATTGTTGCAATATTTCAAGCTGATCCTAAAGAATCTCATGTGACTATTGTTAACAAAATTTTTAGATACTTGAAGGGAATAGTTGATTTTGGCCTGTGGTATCCTAAAGATGATGATCTTACTTTGAGTGCCTTTACTGATGCTGATTGGGGTGGTCATGTGAATGAAAAAATAAGTACTAGTGGTGGTGCATTTTTCTTGGGAAAGAAGCTGATCTCATGGTTAAGGAAAAAGAAAAATTCCATTTCTTTATCTACTGTAGAGGCCAAATACATTGCTGCTACTAACAATTGTACTCAAGTATTGTGGATGAAGCATATGTTGAAGGATATCAGATTTTTTTATGATGAACCTATTGCTATATTTTGTGATAATTCAAGTGCTATTAACATTTCTAAGAATATGGTGTTGCATTCAAAGACCAAGCATATATCTATCAAATATCACTTCTTGAGAGAGAAGGTGAGTGAAAAGGAAGTCAGATTGGAGTATGTACCTACTAAGGAGAAAATTGTAGACATCTTTACGAACCCTTTACCTAAGTATACTTTTGAGTATCTCAGAGGGAAGTTAGGGGTAATTACCCCTTCTAATAAGAACTAAGATGCATTACATTGAATCGGTACATGATTTTTAGTCATATCTTGATCCAGATTGATGTTGTGGTGGCTGCTACTTAGTGGGAGTAGTCAGATGTTTTAGATGTTTAGATATGTGGTTAAGAGCTTAGAGATCTTTGTCATTGATGTAAAAGGGGGAGAAGAGAAATATGAAAATTCTTATGGGGAGAAGAACCTTGTGAGGAGAAAAGTCATGTGGAAGAGTTGAGGAAAAAAAGTTAGAACCTAAGGGGGAGTAAGTGTTGGAGATAGTTGCATTGGTGGTTTTTTTCACATCATGTGTTGCCATTAATTACAAAGGGGAAGATTGTTAGATGTTGTGGTTGTGTTGCTAATATATGGTTGTCATTGATTTCAACACTATTAGCATTAATGCATTAGAAGTTGTATGTGTTGAGGATATTGAGAAAATTGTAATGAAATGAGTTGTAGGTTGTTAGTGGTGAAGTGAAGTTCAATCTATTAGTGAGTTCAGTACATTGATGATCAAAGGTTGTGGATTAACAAGTTTCTTTTTGAGTATATCTACTTTATCCACATTAAGTTACAAAGATCTGCATGAAGATTTGATCGAGTTATGAAGATTTGTATTCTGATAGTCTTTTTGTTACTTCAATTTATGTTCCTGAATGAAGATGATGTGATTTTAGTCAGTTCAGTTGTTAGGATACTTCTCTAGTGATTCATGATGTTTTTGAATGTTTCTAGATTATTCTCTATCTATGTTGCATGTCTACATTGATCATTGTGCTCGTGATATGAGATTTTCCCTTGCGTGTTCACGTTTTTCATGTTCTTGGTTGACAAGGTTTTTGTAGCGTGTTGTGGATCTTCGAGGATTAATTTTTGATAATTCAAGTGCTATTAACATTTCTAAGAATTTGGTCTTGCATTCAAAGACTAAACATATATCTATTAATTTTTACTTCTTAAGAGAGAAGGTGAGTGAAAAGGAAGTTAGATTGGAGTATGTACCTACTAAGGAGCAGATTATAGACATCTTTACCAACTTGTTACCTAAGGATAATTTTGAGTATCTCAAAGGGAAGTTAGGGGTGATTACCCCTTTTAATCAGAACTAAGATGCATTGCATTGCATGAGAACATGATTTTCAGTCATATCTTGATCCAGACTGATGTTGTGGTGGTTGCTACTCAGTGGGAGTAGTCAAATGTTTTAGATGTTTAGATATGAGGTTAAGAGCTTAGAGATCTTTTTCATTGATGCAAAAGGGGGAGAAGAGAAATGTGAAAAAAATTCTGGGGAGAACCTTGTGAGGAGAAAAAAATTAGAACTTAAGGGGAAGTAAGGGCTAGAGATAGTTGCATTAATGGTGTTTTTCACATCATGTGTTTCCATCAATTCCAAAGGGGAATATTGTTAGATGTTGTGGTTGTGTTGTTGATATGTGGTTGTCATTGATGTCAACACTATTAGCATTAATGCAATAGAAGTTGTATATGTCAAGGATATTGAGAAAATTGTAATGAAATGAGTTGTAGGTTGTTAGTGGTGAAGTGAAGTTCAGTCTATTGGTGAGTTTAGTACGTTGATGATCAGAGGTTGTGGACTAAAGGTTTTTTTTTCAAGTATATCTAGTTTATCCACATTGAGTTACAAAGATCCGCATGCAGATTTGATTGAGTTATGAAGATTTGTATTCTAAAAATCTTTCTGTTACTTCAATTTGTGTTCCTGAATGAAGATGATGTGATTTTAGTCAGTTCAATTGTTGTGGATACTTTTTTGGTGATTCATAATTTTTTGAATGTTTCTAGATTGTGCTCTATCTTTGTTGCATGTTCACATTGATAATTGTGCTCGTGACTTGATATTTTCTCTTGCGTGTTCATGTTTTTCATGTTCTTGGCCGACAAGGTGTTCGTAGTGTATTGTGGATCTTCGACGATTAATTTTTTATAATTCAAGTGCTATTAACATTTCTAAGAATCTAGTGTTTTATTCAAAGACCAAGCATATATCTATCAAGTTTCACTTCTTGAGAGAGAAGGTGAGTGAAAA
>VDFB02351009.1:0-10800 GCA_007258455.2 Sequoia sempervirens
TGATGTTTTGTTCTGAGTTTTATACTTTTCACCTTGATTTCTGTTGAGTTAGGTTTTATTAATGGGGTGTACCGAATTATGAGATTTTATTATGGTATTTTTGCTTGCGAGATGGTTTATGCCTCGTATATTACTTTTGTTGTCATACTTTGATGATTATGATTGGCATGGTACAACCCCTTGTTTTGATGGGTCTCTAGGGAGAGTGGCTCCTCATGGGGGCCGGCGCCCCGTTTAAGGGGAAGAGCTCAGGATAACCCACAAGTGAGTTAGTAAATAAGTGAAAACCTAATAATTAACTTAGGAGGGTTGGGTTGGGTAGTAACATCATTGCAAGATTTTAAAAATGGATGCCTCATCTTCATTAGTGCTTCCGTAGACTAATGGAAGGCTGAGAAGGCCGTGGTTGGCAAGGTCGTGACCTCGTCCTCACGAGAGGTCTACGGCTCCGCATGAGTCACCCTATGGACCGGCGCCTCCAGTTGGGAGGAAGAGCACAGGACAACCCATGTAGGACTATGCGATGACACTCTCCCCTAGTTGCCCATGTGTTTTTGTTTTGTGTTCCTCTGGAAGCGGATTATGGGATTTGATTTAGATTGTTGCTTGAATTGATTTAATTTGATTTAAGTTTATTGTTTGATACATCTTTAGCATGCGTTGTATGATCTCATTTATATTTTAATTACGATCTTGCATCTTTATGACATTGTGATATGGTGTTATTGGTTGCTCATTTTAATTGGTGTATGGATCTATGTTGGTACTTTTTGTATGGTTGTACTTTTTGTTGTCGTTCTTGGTCGGAGTTACTTCTTTGTCACCTCTTAGCACGGGGGTGGTCGGGTGAAACGTGCTCCGCACATCGTTGGGTTCCCCATCAGTGTTCATGGCTTCAATCTTATCCAGTTGAAGATTTATTACAGTTGATCTCATTGTATTTTGATAACTTGTATATTGTATTCATCCCACAAGTTTGGGATTCATGATGTAACTTTATGGATGATGTAACATTGAAAGATGATGTAATGTAATTATCTACTTGGTAATTTTAATTGGCTATGAAATGTCTTATGGGTTATCTTGTGATAGAATTTATGTATGTACTTATCTTATGTTGTCATTATAGCTCCTTTGATATCTTATGAAATGATGTTTAGTAATGTCTATTTTCAATGTCATCTTGTGGGGGCCCCAAAGGACATGGTTGATGTTATGGTATATGATCATTTAATATTGATATGATGATTATTTATCTTTCTTTAAAAAAAAATGATTTGCGTTCTTTTGTTGTTTGTTCTTTGGGGCTTGCCCGGCGGGCGTTACAACTTGGTATCAGAGCCAAGGTTGCACACGCTGGGGTCTCTAGGTAGTTATGTCCACTAGGTAACCTTTGCGTGTTAAGCTCTTGAGCTCATGTGTACCTTTGTCTTGTTGTGCAGAAGCATGCCTAGAGGCAGAGGTAGAGGTAGAGGTAGGGGCCGAGGAAGAGGCCGAGGTGATGGCCGTGGGGCCAATCAACGGAATCCTTCACCGCCTAGTTCTCACGGTCCTGAGTCTGAGGAGCAACAAAATTCTCAGAACAATCCGTCAGATGGTGGACTGATTTCGAAACAGCCGGGGTTGGATGGGCAGTTGCAGCATCTGTTGGGTGAGCTTCTTGATAGATTGGGTCCTAGACCTAATAGGGATTAGCCGGTCGAGAGAGAAAGAGAAAGGTCTCCAAGGCACAGGGGAGCTTCAGTTGATCAGGATGCTTTATTAGCTGGTCATATGAGGGATTTAATGAGAGCTCATCCACCTACCTTCGATGGCTCTGGAGGAGGGTTGGAAGCCGAGACCTGGTTAATTGATTTGGGCCGATGCTTTGCAATGCACCCCTATGGTAGTAATACCAAGGCTTGATGTGCTGTTATGCATTTGCGGGGTTTCGCGTCCACTTGGTGGCAGCTTGAGGAACAAAAGTTGCATATGGATATTAGTATGGTCACTTGGGAATTTTTCTTGGAAAGGTTCAGGGCTCGCTTCCTCTAAGATCATTGGAGGCAGCGCAGGGCAGATGAATTTCACGATCTCAAGCAAATGGCAATGTCAGTAGAGCAGTATGAACGTCGCTTCTATGAGCTAAAGCAGTATGCAGGGATTAGCCATGATGAAGGGATGTTGGTCCAGCACTTTGTTCGAGGTTTGAACGCACGCATCAGTGGTGGTGTAAGGGTCTTCGAACCTAAGACCATGGAAGTTGCTGTAGAGAAGGCTCGTTTGGTAGAGGAAAACTTGGCCATGGCTTTGGGTGGTCATGTAGGAGTACAGATTGGTAGTGTACCCGCTCCTAGAGCTGTTTCGCAAGGGGGTCAGACTCAGTCAGCAGGACCTTCTAAGAGTCATTTTGGGCCTTCAAAAGGGGGTCAGCAGCAGCAGTCTCAACCAAAGCACAAGAATGCTACTTCTCAGCAAGGTGGCCAATTTCAGTTTTGCAAGGATCAGAACTGGAACTGTACCAGTTCGGGACAGCCTGCACTGAGTTTTCAGTCCTCACCTAGTCGTGGGAGTTTCCAGCAATCGAATGCTCCGTCCGGGGGAAGAGGTTTTGGTCGAGGTTCTGGATGTTTCTAGTGTGGACAGCAAGGGCATATTGCTAGGATGTGTCCTCAAAAGAGTGCTTCAGAGTTTAGTCAGAAACCAGCGCTGTCCGAGCCGACAGTAGGAGATGTAGGGAGATCTCACCGAGTCTTCGCAACAGTGGATCATCGGCAGGCGGATCATCAGAGCACTGTCATTGAAACTACAGGTTTATTGCAAAAGTTTAACATTTCAGTTCTATTTGATTCTGGTGCATCTGATTCTTTTATCTCTCCTTTAGTTGTTGAGCGATGTAAACTGGGGGCAATAAAGCAAAGCGAAAAGTGGCAGGTTGAGTTAGCTTCGGGATCTAAGGTGGAGGTCGAGAAGCTTGTGCAAGGTTGTAGGTTAGAGTTAGGGGTGATGTCGACTAAGGTGGATCTCAGAATTCTTCCCCTTGGTTCTTATGATGTAGTCTTGGGCATGGATTGGCTAAGCTCACATCGTGCTTTGATTGATTGCCGCCGTAAGGCAGTGCGGTGTGTGGATGATTTTGGTAAAGAGGTGGAAATTGTGGGTGTTCAGAGGCCTGTCTCTTTGAGAATGATTTCAGCTATGCAATTAAAAAGGTGTTTTCGGCAGGGTTGTCAGCTCTTTGCAGTATCGGTTAATGACCTTGAGTCGGAGGATAGTCGGGAGGTGTCTTTGAATGATTACCCTCTTCTTGCAGAATTTTCTGATGTCTTCCCTAGTGAGATACCAGGTATGCTTCCTAAGCGAGAGGTAGATTTCAGGATTGATTTGGTGCCAGGGGCTGAGCCTATCTCTCGGGCTCCTTATAGGATGACCACTCAGGAGCTCCAAGAGCTTCGTCTGCAGTTAGAAGAATTGTTAGCTAAGTGGTTTATCCGCCCTAGTGTCTCTCCGTGGGGAGCACCAGTGATCTTCGTCAAAAAGAAGGATGGGTCTCTCTGCCTTTGTATCGATTACCGAAAATTGAACAAGGTAACAGTAAAGAATCGTTATCCCCTTCCCAGGATTGATGATCTCTTTGATCAGATAAAAGGGGAAAAGGTATTTTCCAAGATCGACCTTAAATCAGGGTATCATCAGTTACGGATAGCAGAGGCCGATATTCATAAAACTGTTTTTCGTACGCGGTATGGTCATTATGAGTTCACAGTGATGCCTTTCGGGTTGACAAATGCACCTTCAGTCTTTATGAGTCTAATGAATGGGGTATTCTGAACTCTCTTGGATAGGTTCGTCCTCGTGTTTCTTGATGATATTTTGATTTATTCTAAGTCTATGGAGGAGCATGAGGTGCACCTAAAACAGGTTTTGCAGTGTTTAAGGGACAATCAGTTGTATGCCAATTTGGCAAAGTGTGACTTTTATAAGACTGAAGTTCAGTATTTGGGCCATGTGATTTCTGAAGAGGGAATTTCTATTGATCCTGCTAAAATCCAGGCTATCATGGATTGGCCCGTGCCCACTAATGTCTCAGAAATTCGCAGTTTCATGGGACTAGCTGGGTATTATCGGTGATACGTTCAGGGCTTCTCAAGGATTGCGCATCCCATCACTTCACTTTAGCGGAAGGGAAAGAAATTTCTTTGGTCAGAGCAGTGTCAGTTGGCGTTCCAAACCCTTAAGGAGAAACTGACTAGTGCTCCAATTTTGGCAGTACCAGATCCTTCGGGTGATTTTGTGGTTTGTACTGATGCTTCATTGGAAGGTCTTGGAGCTGTGTTGATGCAGGATGGGAGAGTGATTGCCTATGAATCTCGGAAGTTAAAAGATCATGAACTCAATTATCCTACACATGACCTTGAATTGGCCGCAGTGGTTCATGCTCTTATGAGATGGAGACACTTTTTGTTAGGGCATCGGTTTGAGTTGCATACAGATCATCGAAGTTTGCAATACATCTTCACTCAGTCGAATTTGAATGCCAGGCAGAGGAGGTGAATGGAATTTTTATGTGAGTACGATTTTGAGGTTAAGTATATTCAGGGTAAGGAAAATGTGGTGGCTGACGCTCTAAGTCGGCGTAGGCATGAGGTATCTGCAATGTCTCTTGAGGTGGATTTGAAGAGTCAGATTCTTGCAGCCCTTCCTTCAGATAGTTGGTATTCAGAGGTGAAAGTGGAGGTAGAATTGGGTAGAGCTTTGGAAGGGAAATTTGCTGGTTATTCGCTAGATTCGGATGGTGCTTTGCGTTTCTCTAGATGGTTGTATGTACCTTCTTCAGAGGGTCTTCGTACATTGATTTTGACAGAAGGGCATTGGGCGCCTTACGCAGCTCATCCTGGAGTTAAGAAAATGTATGCCGATCTTCGTTCACTTTATTTTTGGTCAGGAATGAAGCGGGATATTGCCGATTTTGTGGCTCGATGTCTTGAATGTCAGAGAGTGAAGGCTGAACATCATCATCCAGCAGGGTTGCTATAGCCTCACCTCATTCCGGAATGGAAATGGGATGTTATTTCTATGGATTTCATTGTTGGGTTGCCTATGTCATCTAGTCGGCATGATGCTATTATGGTCACAATGGACAAATTGACTAAGGTAGCTCATTTTTCTCCTGTTCGATCGTCATATACATCATCTTATGTTGCTAAGGTGTTCATGAATGATATAGTCAGATTGCATGGGATACCGCGGAGGATCATTTCCGACAAAGATCCGGTATTCACGTCTGCATTGTGGACATCTTTGCAGCAGTCTTTGGGAACGAAATTAAACTTCAGTTCTGCTTATCATCTAGAGACTGATGGACAGACTGAGAGAGTCAACCAGGTGCTTGAGGATATGCTTCGTATGTATGTCATGGATCAGCAATCACGTTGGGAGGACTATCTGTATTTGGTTGAGTTTGCATATAACAATGGGTACCATAGCTCTATTGGTATGGCTCCTTTTCAGGCTTTGTATGGTCGTCCTTGTCGTACTCCTTTGAGTTGGGATTGCTTGGAGGACAGGGTGCTTCTTGGGCCCGAGATGCTTAGAGATATGGAGCAACAGGTGTCTCGCATTCGAGAGCATCTTGTAGCTGCTCAGGATAGACAGAAGAAGTATGCTGACGCTCATAGAGTTGATTGGCAGTTTGCAGTTGGTGATCGGGTTTTCCTTCGAGTGCGTCCGCGGAAGAGCCCAATTCGTTACGGAAAGGGTTCGAAGCTTGCGCCTTGTTTTGTTGGACCCTTTGAGGTGTTGGAGCGGATTGGACCTATTGCTTACCGTTTAGCTTTGCCACCCAGTTTGTCGCGGATCCACGATGTATTTCATGTTTCTGTTCTTAGACTATATTTTTCTGATGTTACTCATGTTTTGGATTGGAATGCTCTTCAGGTCGAGGACGGGCAACTGGCACTCGAGCCCGTGGCCGTGCTTCAACGTCGGTGACTTACCCTCAGAGGCAGAGAGATTGATCAGGTGCGGGTTCAATGGGACCCAAATGATGAGGCTTCAGCTACTTGGGAGGATTCCTCTCGTATCATGGATTCTTATCCTTATCTTTTCACTCACTTCCAGGAGTAAGCCAGATTTTAGGGGGGAGGATGTAATACCCCTCATGCTACTATTTGATTTTGACATTCACTGTGGTTTCTGTTTGACACATTGTGAATTGTGGTTGATACTGTTGCTATTATGTGTGGTAGCTTAGACTATTACTATACTCTTATGATGCCATGGATATTGTGATGACATTTTATTATGATCATTTGATGGAGTTAATTGGAATGCAATAGACTATAGAATAGTAATTTATGATGTGGTGTAAAATTTTATGATGATATGTTTTGGTGAGGGGCCAAGTAGCATCACTCGTTTGCGAGCGCCCTGCTACGCTGTGAATCCTCCTCACAATGCTTTGATTTTATGTATATTGTATATCACCTTGTGGATGCAGGCTTTGCAGGAATAAGACTCGATTCCACCTATTTCGGTAGGTCTGGGCGAGCATTGAACCAACCCAACGGCAAGAAGTTGAATATTTGAGGTGACATGAAAAGTAACTCCGTACCAAGTTGTCAATAGTCTTGTATCTTCATGGTTTGTGCATATTGGTCACATTCATTTGTGTGGTTACATTGGTCTTTGTATGATTATATGATTTGTCTAAAGTAGTGAATGGTCTTATGTGGTAATTTAAATAATTAAATAATTGGTAAAATAAAAACATAAAATAATGAGTAAATATGGCAATGAATAAATATTAGAAATAATAAAAGCATTGCATTTATTTTTGAGTCTCTCAATGGTTGATTTTAAATAAGTAAATATTTAATGAAGAATTGTGGAAATGAATATTTATATATATTTGTTTAAATAAAAGTTTATGTTGTGAATTTAGAATTTATTTAGTTTTGATTAAAAATGAAAATGTATTATAGAAAAAAGCATCAATGAATATTATTTGGTTTTATTGAAATGAGACCTCTGGTATTCACGGGAAGAGGAAATTGAAGGGATTCATGGGAATGGATTTTAAGAGGGGGTTTCTTTGTTTGAGGGGATGGTTTTTTTGGGAATGCTGGAGAAAATTCTCTTCCAATCAATTTTCTGTCCTTAGTTCTTTTCTGTTTGTGGAGAAATTGGTGAAGAGGAAGGAGGATTCGGATCGGTTGCTGGAGGCTTTGCAGCAAAGGAATTAGTACAGCGAAAGGATCAAAGCTTCTTCAATCTTCTGCAAGCGAAGGACGCCAGGTTCCTTCTTTTAATTTATTTACCCTCTGTGTAAAATAGGGATTTGTGCTTGTGAATGAAAATGTGTATTTAAGATTGAAAAATTAGGAAGAAAAATTACTGGGGTTACAGTTTAATCAAAGGAAATTGGGGATTGTTATTAGATTGATGAATTTCTGGGGTTTCTGGGTTGTGGCTGGTTATTTTAAAAGAGGGGGGTTTTAATTGAAATCTGGGAATTAAACAATACTCTGTTATTTCATTTTTGTTTTAAAAAATTGTGTTATTGTTTTAAAAACAATTACCTTCCCTCAAATTTCTGGTTCATATATATATATATTTCCTTAGAAAGCATTTTATTTCAAACCTGCACAGCAAATTTCATGTGAACAGTAATTCTTTGTTACTGTAATATTCAAACCTCTGAAAATATATATATATACATATTTATATATATATATATATATATTGGATATATATATATACATATATATATATTTTTATCAAATGAAAATTTGATTCGAAATTGTTAAAAACCCGTCGCACTGTTCATACCATTTAATTTTGATTTTTATTCATATATATATAAAGGCTGTGTGGGGAACGGCCTCGGCCATACCCACCACACCGCCTTTTGGCGCAGACGGTACCGTCGGTACCGTGGACAGTCTACAGACTGTCCACGGCAGTCCTTTGGACTGCCGTGTGCAGTCCGTAGACTGCCCACGGCCGGCGGGGTCCGGTCCTCTATGCAAATGTTTTGGGATTAAATCCCATTTAAATTTTAATGTGTTTTATAATGTTTAATATGCGATTTTTAATATATTAATTCTGTGCGGATTTTTATTCGGATATATATATATATATGTATATGTATATGTATATATATTTATATATATATGTTTGTAGATATATATATATAGATTAATTTATTAATTCTGGTTGTAGTATTATTTAAATTAATTTTTCTGTTATTTAAGAAGAGAATATATGTCTATTGATTTAAATCTGTTTAATAGATATTCTGTTGATTTAACTGTTAGCAAACCAATGCATCAATATATTCTGTTTTGATTAATATTTTATTTTCTGTAACTTAGCTGTTATCTAGAAAATAGATACTCATAGTTAGATTCTGTTTCATTTCTTTTTAAAAAAAAAAAATGATAAAGCAGAAATTGTTTCAATGAAAATATTAGTGAAATAGAAAGAAATTTGTTTTCAAATTGGAAAGGATATTGCTGATAAAACAACATTATTTATGAATTATGTTTAGGAATGAAAATTATTTTGTAATCTACTTTGGAATTAAATAGGTTATCTCTTTTAATTATTTATTCTTGAAATTTAATCTTGTTGTATTGTTGGGTTTTGGGACACTGTTATTTCCTTGATGTGGGAACCTGTTTGTGTCAACACTTTAGTCTTCTAGAGGATGATGTTTTGTTCTGAGTTTTATACTTTTCACCTTGATTTATGATGAGTTAGGTTTTATTAATGGGGTGCACCGAATTATGAGATTTTATTATGGTATTTTTGCTTGCAAGATGGTTTATGCCTCGTATATTACTTTTGTTGTCATACTTTGATGATTATGATTGGCGTGGTACAACCCCTTGTTTTGATGGGTCTCTAGGGAGTGAAAGTAGTCCTTGGCGGGGGCATGCTGTTTAAGAGGAAAAACTTAGGATAACCCAGTGCAGTTCTTCAGCCAGAGTGAGACCTAATAGTGTAGGAGGGTTGGGTTAGGAGTAGTAACATCATTTGCAAAGATTTTAAAAATGGATGCCTCACATCTTCATTAGTGCTTCTTTGAGACAATGGGCGAGAGCCGTGTGGTTGGCAAGGTGGTGACCTGGAGTGCCTCACGAGGAGGTCTGGCTCATGAGTCACCCCGCTGGACCCGGCGCCTCCGGTTGGGAGGGAAGAGCCTGGAGACAGCCATAGATGGGACCCGGCAGCCTCCCGATTGGGAGGAGGAGAAGAGCACAGGACAGCCCATGTAGGACTATGTGATGACACTCTCCCCTAGTTGCCCATGTGTTTGTGTTATTGTGTTCCTCTGGAAGTGGGTTGTGGGAGTTGATTTAGATTGTTGTTTGAATTTATTTAAATTGATTTAAGATAAATGTTTTGTTACCTCTTTAGCATGCATTGTATGATCTCATTTATATTTTATTTACGATCTTGCATCTTTATGACATTGTGATATGGTGTTATTGGTTGCTCATTTTAATTGGTGTATTGTGAGATGGATCTATGTTGGTACTTTTTGTATGGTTGTACTTTTTGTTGTCATTCTTGGTCGGAGTTACTTCTCTGTCACCTCTTAGCATGGGGGTGGTCGGGTGGAACGTGCTCCGCACACTGTTGGGTTCCCCATCAGCGTTCGTGGCTTCAATCTTATCCAGTTGAAGATTTATTACAGTTGATCTCATTGTATTTTGATAACTTGTATATTGTATTCATCCCACATGTTTGGGATACATGATGTAACTTTATGGATGATGTAACATTTGAAAGATGATGTAATGTAATTATCTACTTTGTAATTTTAATTGGCTATGAAATGTCTCATGGGTTATCTTGTGGTAGAATTTATGTATGTACTTATATAATTTTGTCATTATAACTCCTTTTGATATCTTGTGAGATGATGTTTAGTAATGTCTATTTTCGATGTAATCTCGTGGGGCCCCAAAGGACATGGTTGATTTTGTTGTTGTATATGATCATTTAATATTGATATGATGATTATTTATCTTTTTTTAAAAAAAAATTATTCGTTCTTGCTTTTGTGGTTTTTTACCGATTTCTTGTGGTAGATTCGCACCCTCCTCTCGAAAAGTTACAGTAACATCAATATTTTTATCTGCATGCTCTTTTTCCTTTTTAATCAACAGAAGATTTCCACAAGTCTAGCCACAATTAGCCAAATCTCATCCAATATGCAAAAATACACAATCTTATTATTAACAATTTTTTTATTATTAAATATTGAAAACTTTAAAGGATTATAGTCATCAGTTGGGTAGACCATGCAAGGTCATACATACACAGTAAAATACAAACTATTTTAAAGAAAAACCAAACTATGCAGTGTTCAACTACTAGCTCTACTTAGATACATTTACCATTACATGATAACAGGACAAAATTTAATCTTTTACCATGTCTTGTTAATGTAATAAAACAAAACCATTTTTTCAGAATATTATAGACTCTCTTTGATTTGTTGCTTCATTTCTCACTGCTGTTTTGGTGGAATTATGTTTTATCTGCCCTTGTGGTGGTGGTTTACCCCTTTGTCCTATGACAAATTGTTGGATTTCCTTATAAACAATGCTCCCAAGTTGAATTCTATGATTCTCTGCCATTCTGTATTTCTCATAATCTAAATGAAATTGGCATTGCAATAAAAAATAGCCATTCTCAGTTTTTTTTAATATGGTGTCATTATAAATTACCTCTTAAAAGCAAGTACAATGAAACAAGCATGGTATCTTCTGCTTTCCATGTAGATATAGAATTATTTCACATTTATTC